>QLTV01000974.1:12337457-12350184 GCA_003457575.1 Thermophis baileyi
AAACCCCCTTATTTTTTTTTATTTTCCCTTTCCCCCCCCCCCCTAAATCATTAAACCACAAATCATGAGCATTGTTTTCTTTTAGGCAAAAGTTTATAAGGGGTTTTCAGTTGACCATAAATGTAGATATTTAATTTAGTCATCAAGTTCCATCATCATGACTACTAGTCCTCTGTTGTAGATAGCATCAAGACTTTCCATTTTTGAGCATAATAATCTTGCTGCATTTGTCAAAGAAAAGTATCTGTTTTCATTGTACTTTAACCTTTAAAATCTTCTGAATTAATGCATGTATTTGTATCCCAATTTTTTGTTTTGTTTTACATATTCACCAAATATGGTAAAACATCCCTTCATGTTGTTCACATTTCCAGCAAAGACTCAAAATATCTTTGTACATTCTAGACAATTGTTTCACAATCAGCTTTCCAGCAGATTCCAGAATCATGGACAACCAGGGAGTCTGCCTAATGATGGCAAAAAATCACCCTCATAGTGGAAAAATGAACTTACATCATCATTAAAGAACTTTGAAAGTATCCAGCGAATGAAATAGAAAAGGGGAAGTGTTATTTGTTCAGGGAGAGAAATTAGAAGACAAATTTTTATCATAAATGTAGAATTTGACCCTCAACTAATTGCTGTTTGTTTAGATATATGATGGCTATTATCCCCAACTATACAAGAACATATTTTTCTACTTTCAGTGAAGATAAATAAACCCCCAAACAACTTATAATTTCCTTAATAGTTTATCTATGATATTCCACAGAACTGGGAGCAAAATTCAACTGAAGGTCAATATGGATTTGAGTAAATACTGTAGGTCTGGAAAAGAATAGAACAGCCTTATTAAGCAAGTGAACTGAAAGGCATGACTGAATTTACCCTTATTTCATCTGTTATACATGAAAGATTTCTGGAGTATCGTTTATTCTGAGAAAGCAAGAGAAAGAGTATATTCCAGAAATTCTAGTAACTAGTTATGGTCTGAGGAAGTTATAATTCAAGGCATCAGAAAAGCACTAAATTTCTTTTCCTTCTACAATAACAATTGTTGACTCAAAAATCATTCCATGTATTCCTACATCAGGGTTAAGGGGGTGAAATATTTAATTATTTAATTGTCCTTTACAGACATTTTGGAGACATAGTGATGTTATAATGTCATTAATGAAAAATTAAGTTTTATACAATCCAACTCTTGCCTATGGAAACGCTGAGGTCAACACAAAGAGGAAGAAGGAAGATTTTTCTGTTAAGAGGACTTTCACTTACCTTCTAAAATATTAATATAATCCTTATCTCCTCCCTGAAATACACTTGTGCTAAACTAGTGACTTTCTCTTCTTTCCAATTTGTGTGAGTGTGTCTGTGTGAAAATGGAAGATTTCCTCCAAATAGTATTTCACAGAACTGTCACTAGGATTGTGTGCAACAAGCCAAGATTTTGTCAAAGAGTGCTTTGGGGTCACAATGCCAACCCTGCTTCTTACATCCTTGGATACAACATCATAATGCATGCTTTGTAATTTGCTCCTCTTGCTCCCCCATAGACATTCATAACTACTGATCAAAAATAAGAGAGCCCCAAATTTTATTTCTTTCATATAGGAGAGAAGCTATTTTATTCTAAGTTTATTTACACAAAATAGAATAAAATAACAAGTCCTTGGTGCTCTCTGAGCTTGCTTGTTTTCTTGCAATCGTTTCATTACCCTATCTAGGTAACATCATCAGTACTAGCACTGATGATGTTACCTAGTTAGGGTAATGAAACATCTGCAAGAAAACAAGCAAGCTCAGAGAGCACCAAGGACCCCTCATGTAAACCCTGAGCTACAAATATTCTCCTTTATTGATAGAATAAAATAGCTTCTCTGCTATATGAAAGAAACAAAACTGGTAGAAATAAAAAAAAAAGTACTCAGCTCAGAACATGGAACAAAGCATTTTTAGTTGTTTTTTTTAATTGATCTACGCTTAAGAATCAAGTATCTAAATAAGATGAATTGTTGATGCATAGAAAAAGAAAGATATAGAAAACACAAAACATCAACTAAAAAGTAAGAAAAGAAACAGGTATTATGCACATACAAATTTACCATATTTCTAAAACATACTATATTATATAGCCTGTTGTTATTGAGATAAAATATAAAATTCATCCAAAATTGATAGAATTGTAGTTCCATGTTTCATTATTTTAACTTTGTGGGGTTCTTTCTAATATAGCAATTGAAGAAGACTTGTTAATGCACACCTCAATTATTACGTTATTTAATAAAATAATTGTCAAAACTGTAGGTGACTATAGACACATCCAAGAAAATTGGGTCTGCTCCTTCCTAAATGGATGTGTTTAGTTAGGATTGGGTCCAGATACTTAGGACAAATCAAATAAAAACAACGAGGTTTCATTTGATTAGGAGCCCACTGATATCTTAGCACTACTGTTAGGATGTTGTATACAACGTGTTTAAAACCAAATTTCTCCTCTGCTCCCCCTTGCTTTTCTTTTGTGATAAGCTCAGTTGCTTCTGGTGATTGAAAAACACAGCAGCTTTCCAAAAGGGGGGGGGGAGGAAACCCCCCCACACAAGGGTTTAGTAATTGTAAGTCACAGTGCACTGCACATGCCCCAAAGACCCTGAGTCACTTCCAAATTCAAGGACTAATAAAAATTGGAAGCACTCCAGTAATTTTAAATTACTTTGCACATTGTGGAGTGATTTAAAACCATTGAGGTGATTCCATTAAACACACACACACACGCACACACGCACACCCAACAACAAGCCTCTATGCATTTGCAAAGCGAATCTGTTAGACAAGCATAAGCACTCAAGAAGGCTCTGAACATATTCAATCTAATTGGAATGATTTTTTAATTCCAAAACCAAAGGTAACCAAAGAGCAAATATAATGAAGACATAATAGCCAGCTTCTTACGTATCATTGCTGGCCAAGCAAACCCCTTTAGCCATTAGAAAGGGAAAAGGCAGACGGGTTCTCTTAAGAGTTCTTGGAGATCTCAGTTTAAGCAGGAGCTAATCCAAGACAGTGGAAAGAGGCAGTAGCATTAATTGCACCTTGTTTCTCTCTTCCTCAAGTTAGCTATGAATTTGCAGTTGTTACATTACACATTTCTTGGTCAATTTGCTTTCTTCCCACAGCATAATAAACAGTTGTATCAGTGTGCTAAATAGATTCTACCCAGTGTGCATGGTTCTGCACATGTGTAAGCAAAATTTAAACACAGTATAATTTAAATATCCCAACTATTTATAAATAGAAAGGGGTTTTTTTTCCTCTCTTCTCCATGGCAAATTCTGGCTTTCCTCTTGTTCCTTGCCAAGTCAAAATTGCTTAGAATAAAAACACAAAGTAACCAAGCTAACACTTACTCTGAAGTCCATGACCAATTGTTGTCTGTGGAAATAGGACATTAATACATCTCATCTCATCTCATTCCTGATATACTTGAAGAGCTCAGAAGGTTGATGCCTAAAAGGTAAACAAACCTAAAAGATAAACAAACAAGGGGCAAGAATATACCCCTCATTTTGATGTAGATTTAGTTAAAATCACAACTAGGGTCACTTCAATATTTAGTTATATGTTTAAATATAATGCTTGAATCAGATACAGAGGGGTTTTTTTTGCTGTTATCTAATTTTATCCACAGCAGATCTCAATTAACAGAACTAAAGGCCACCTTCAGGTCAATAAATAAGCATGCAGTCTGCCTTTTGAAAAGTTTGTTTATATATACATTAAACAATCTAAATGGACTCATTTCTTAATTATAGAATACCATTTCAACAACCCACCTTGTTCTTTTGAAAAAAAATCATTCTTTGCAGGCGAAGACACCAGATTGGTTAATAGGAATGTAGCATTATTTTTGTTCCAATGATTTGAAGATAGTGATTTTTTTAAAAACAAAATTTGGAATAATGCTATTGTCCCACCTCTCAGGGATAAAGTCAAATTCAGTAAGATGGTTAAAAGTACATCCTAACAGATATATCCAGATATAAACTAGTGCTTTGTTTTAGAAATAAGTTAATTTAGGTAAACCAAAACAGGCTGAGTGAATTAAATGTCATTGATAATTTAAATAAACAAACAAAAAGGAAAACCTATCGCTAAGTATATACTGTACTAAGTATACTCTACGCTCAGCTATAAAACTATAAACCACAGGAACATAGCTATTAGAATTACTGAGCTGTAGTACACCTACAATAGATACAATAGTGGAATACATTAAACAATGTTATGGCAAATTGCTAGATATTCTAAAGGCAACATCAAGAGATAGTACAGGGCAACTAAAGAGTGACTGGAATGGAAAAGTTGAAGAAACTGAAGCATCTGGAATTACATGAAAATTTGGATTGAATACATGCAATAATGATGATAATAAATAAATAATAAATAAATAAATGTAAATAATGATAAATTCATAGGGATTGCAAAGAGAATTATTTGCTCATGCTGAAACCTGTTTCAAGTACAATAAAAGAAATGCTACACATGGACATCACCAGATGCACATCAGAATCAAATCAGCTACATAATATGAAACAGAAATGAAGAAATGCAGCCCAGTATCCAAGAAACATCCAGGTGCAGACTGTGGAAGAGGCCATGAATTATTGTTATCAACTTAAAATTAAAGAGAGTAAGAGTGCCAGCAATATTTGACCTTAAAACATAGTCAAGATCAGTCTACTCTGTTCGTGCAAAAGAAACATTTCAGCGACATGAGAAAAGATATTAGATGTTGTAAAGCTCTAATAACAACAACAGTGATAAAAACCTGAAATTTCAAAGATGTAAAGATTATGAAAGTGCCTCTCAGAATAATCTAATGTGGTTGTCAGAGAAAGATTGAGGATGAAACTTTGAGTAACAAGAAGAAGGTATATGAAATGATTTTAGATGTCCAACAACATGCAAGAAAAGACAAAGAAAGTTATCACAACCAAGATTGTCCAGAGAGAAAAACAACAAGAAAAGGAAGACCAATGGTTTCTTTTATGGAGAATCAGAAAAATCAGAGGAAAATGTATAGGTAAGGTAGGACTATCCAAGTGTAATTATAGAAGAGATAAAATAAAGGCAAATTAGGTTGATCAGACTGTAAAGAGAGGACCAACTAGAAAGTGAGTCAGAGAAGCAATAGATTAGCTGTAAAATAGGTCAGTAGCAGACATAGATGAACCAGGGGTGGACTGCTGGGGGTTCGCAGGGGTTCGGGAGAACCTCTAGCTAACATTCTGTGCAGTTCAGAGAACCCTCAAATCCCACTCCTGGCTGGCCCCACCCACCCCACCCTGCCCCTCCCAGGAGTCCCCATGTGGCCCGTTTTGAATGCAGGTAAGTGCAGGGCATGCGTGGAGGCTCGGGAGGGCGAAAAATGGGCCTACCAGAAGTTCGGGAAGTTAACGGGCCCATTTCCAGCCTCCAGAGGGCCTCTGGAGCCTGGGGAGCCCGTTTTTGCCCTCCCGGAGGCTCTTTTTGCCTTCCCCAGACTTCAGGAAAGCCTCCTGAAGCCTGGGGAAGGTGAAAAACGGCCCAACGGCCCAACCAGAAGTTCGTTTCTGAACTTCCGGTAGGCCCGTTGGGTCCATTTTTCGCCATCCGCAGGCTCCGGAGGCTTTCCTGAAGTCTGGGGAAGGCAAAAAGACCTCTCCCCCACCCTCTGGAAGGCCAAAAATCAGCTGGCCAGCATGCACATGCGCGCTCGAGCTGACATAGGGCAATGCCTCGCGTGCCCTCAGATATGGCTCCGCATGCCACCTGTGGACCATGGGATTGGAAAAGACTGCTTCATATATCCATCCTGAAGAATGGAGATAGAAAGGAATTTCTCCTTAACTTCACATAAGCAAAGTTTGCTCAAGACCTTACAGTGAAGAATAAAGCCAGACGTAGTGAAAGAATTATCAAACCAAGAGTTTTCAGAAAAAACCAAACAGACACAAGTTAACATAAGATGAATAATGGAGAGATCAGAAGGATATAAGAATGAAGTTTATTTTTACTATTATTAAATACACATGGCCTTTGGTTTCAAATCTCATACCAGAACATAGAATATATTAAGTACAATGAGTGTACCACCACATCTGAATATTCTCCTTAGGAAGTTTTACAGTGAACAATAACTGAAATGAACGTTGACTCTGGAAAAATGGAGAGGTGCAGGATATGAAAAGAGTAAAACAAGGATGCATGATATCTCCATGTTTGTTTGTTTTAACATATAGGGCAGATATATTGTAAAATGGCAGAAATGATAGTGAGAATCAAAATGGGAAGATAAAACACTGACAACTGATGCAGATGTCAGCAGTTCGTTAGCTGGAAGCAAAGAAGACTTAGAAAGGCTCGATATCAAAGCAAAATTGGAAATTGAAAAATCTTGGTTAATGTTAAGTATCAAGAAGACAAGAACAACGTCAACCAGCAGGTTTTATTAATTCACTGTTGATGGTGAAGAAGAGAAGGTGATAGATAATTTTGATTTGTTAGACTCATGAATAAAGATGGACAATGTGCTGTTAAAGATGAGATTAATTCTAGGGAGGAGGGCAATGCAAATTTAAACTAAATCATGTAAGATAACAATATTTCTATGACAAATAAGATAAAAGTATTTTCAGTGGTAACACGCAGCTTTCACCAAGAAAGATTAAAAGAAAGAAGTTTTCAAATTATGGATCTGGAGGTGAATACTAGTATCATGGACTATAGGAAAAACTAACCAACCAATAGAATGACTGCTATCTTAAGGCAATGACCTGCAAGATATAAACTCATACCGGTACATTTGCAGTGTATGGTACAAGTAGATGATAGCAAAAAACTGATTATACTCATCAAGAGAGAGAAAAGTAGACAATGGTTCCAGTAGGTGATGGTGTCAAAGAGATTATGGGATTGACTTTAGAAAAACTACTTAGTGTCATTAGATACAGGGCAAGATGGCATTTCTTTTTCCATTAAATCACCAAGAGGCAAGCTTAACTCAAAGGCAAAAAGTGTCACATTCTCTCTCAGAATTTCAGAATTCATATCTGAAACCATGGCTTAAAGGCTAGTTTATTAGTTACATCCTGAGTAGGGGGAAAAGAGCATTATTTGTCATAATTGGAAACTCATGGAATCTTGCATGATGGTGTAGTGAAAAATAATCTTTCCCATCCTAATGAACATTAACCTGAAACTCATGAATATTACCTATTTCATTTCATGGAAAATGAAATATATTTTGGAAGTGGAATAATAGAAGGGATTTTTCATATTTATTTGTTTTAAGTCAGGGGTGGGTTCTAACTTACCTCGCCACCGGTTCTCTTCCTCCCACGCCGTGTGGCTGTGCACGCATTGCACGCCATGTGGCCGCGCTGTGCGCCTTGTGTGTGCGGCCGCACATGCGCAGTGCCGAAAACTCGGCTTCTGCGCATGCGCAGAAGCAAAACAAGCAAAAAATAGCAAAAAAAAAAAAGCTGAAAACAAAACGGCGGCACATGCGCAGTGCCAGAAACTCGGCTTCTGCGCATCCGCAGAAGCAAAAAATAAAAAATAAATAAATAAAAAATAAATAAAAAAAATCCCCAAAACAAAAAAAAAATTCCCAAAAAAATATGGCGGCGTCCACGGACCGGCACCGACAGAACCGGATCCATGACATCACCACCGGTTTACTACCAGTTCTATAGATGCGAACCGGGAGGAACCCACCTCTGTTTTAAGTCATATGCTGCCTTTCATATAACTGCATGCGTAATACTGCTTCCTCCATTTTTCCCCCAACAGCATCTTTGTAAAGTACGTTTGACTGATGAATAGCTCAAAGTGACAGTGACATGGTTGAAAATATATTTGAACCTTGGTCTCTTTGACTATAATCAAATGTTTTATCGTTGCACCCCTCTGACAATGAGTTGTTGCAATCAAAGTGATTGGCAATGATATTCATTAAAAAAAGAAGAATTCCAAGTCAACATAAATGAAGGATTTGTGCAAGTATCTGTTCCAAGGAATTGCAGGCTGAACATTTGGACAATCATTTCAAAATAGTGGTGAGAGTTCATTGCTATTGCTAACCCATTCAAAAATGTTTCCTAACACATCTAGGTAAAGTAGTTTAGAATCCTTTTCCCAATCATCTACTTTTCTGTGTGGTGTGAATTTTTATGGCAATGAATCTCTTTCAAGGAACCGAATGCTAGAGCTCAACATATGACCACAGATATCTGCTAGGGAAAATAGAAGAAGGTAGGTATATATGTATGTCACAACACAAAAAAGCTGACTTGCTAGCCTCTGATTATTGGGACACAACTATATATGCGTGAGTTTCGTGGCGTGGTATTCCTGTGTACCGATTATTTTGGGGGGGTCAAAATCTCATTTGGCAGGTGTCTGTAGGAAGAAACTGTGATATTAGGTTCACGGTATATTTTCTATAGTTCATAGAATCTGTGTATCCATTTAACAAATTAACAAATCCTGATGCAGATGTTTGCAATAACTTGGAAGTCATTTTAAAATCCATTTGTCTCCATCAAATCTGCACTTTTGTTTGCATTTCTCTTCCTTTGGGCTGATGGTTTCCATGTCTTGGTCATGGTTTGGAAACTCTGGGCTTTGATGCTTATTTTTAGGCCATACTGTAATAGGGTAGTCTTTTCAGAGAGAATCATAATGATTGACTTCTGTAATGTTGAAGTCATCAGTCCAATACCATGAAAAATTTTGAGCTACAAATGGTTAAAATTGTATACACAAAAATGGCATCATTTTCTTCTCACCCAAGACCTACCCCAAAAGTACCTGATGCACATTAATATGTTTAGACACCTCTGATATTTTTGGAATGACCCAGGCTATTATTTCTGGCACCCACACTATGCATTTAAAACAAAAACCAAGGGAATGTTTTCATTCTTTTATTTACACACATAAGCTGAAAGCACTTTAAAAATGTCCGGATATTTAGTGTGGTTTTAAATCAGGCTGATTGCCAATTACAATTTAACTAGAGGATCAGGATTTTTACTTATTCTTGAAGTTATTTTACAGTTTACCCTCTTACAGTATCTTGATGTCAGTTCCCTTTTTTGGGGTGGGGGGATTGGGTCAAGAGCAGGCAGGTTAGGATACCCTGCCGGAGGGCCTCCAAAATCTGTACATCTGTCATAGATCATGTCATGGAACAGAAATGTTTGTTTTTTCACCCATTCATTTCAGCTGGCAGCCAGTTATTATTAGAATGAAAAATTAAGCTATTATGCAGTGGGAAGCCTCACTGGCTCAACAAAATTTATGACGTTAATACAAGAAAATTATCCTTTATAGCTCATATAAGCAGCTGTATGTATAATGCAGGTCTCTGGGTAACACCATGTTCCCCTCCTTCCCTGATTTCAAATAAAATAGGCTAAAATGGTTTTGCTTGCTCCTGATGGAGGAGGATTCTCAGCCTTAAGGTCACACATTCCAGACAGCACAAGAGAGTCTGGGTGGAGTCAAAAGAGGACGGAGTAAATGTCCACAATAGGCCATTCTATGTCTGCAGACACAGGGAGCTGTTTCAATTCAGGCTAAACCCTTTTAAACTGTAGTTAAATTTCAACCAGCCTTGTTAATCTTAGGCAAGTTGCAAAGCCTAAAGCTGGTACCCAGGGCAGAAAGGAACTGTATCCACAGAGGTTTTATGTTTGTTTGTTTTTTAATAAGTAATACTGTGGCTGCTATTTCTCAAAAACAAAGACAATGAGAAAAGGCAGATATTAACTGTTCATGTGTCATACAGTGCTGGAATGGATGCTGAGTGTATTTAAGCGTGTGATTTCACTTGTGCCCAATGAGCACACAGACTACAGCTGGAACTTTGCCTGTAGGCACCAGTCTGCCCATAATTTTCACACCTGGAATTTTCCAAGTGCCCCATTCTATCTGACTGCCCTAATTTTCATGGCGTTACCATTTCTGGGTTGCAAAAGTCTACGTGATCGTAGAGGGCAGCAAAGCATTAGACTTCCCTGTCTCGTTTTGCTGCCCTCTGTTGTTTTCCTGCATGTTTGCAATCCAGATATAGCAGTCCTACTTTTTCAACAAAATTCAGTGAAACCTGTCACACTGCAAGGAAAAACAGCATTTCTAGCATTTTTTATTTTTATTTTCACCACTTCCTGTGTTCCCTATGAACCCCAGAAGCATTCATGGAAAATACAGATAGTAGCTGGTTGAAAGTAAAGCCTAGAGAGGTTGATCAGAAGTACTCTTACCAAGGCTAAGCCCACTATAGCAGAACTGAGTAATAATGCTCAAGGTCTATGTACTCTCAACATTTCTAATGTACCATAGACTGTACTCTCCTTCAGGATTCTGCAAAAATAATATCATTGTGGTTGCTCCCCATTCTCTTCTTCTGTTGTTATTTTTCTTGTATCAATTATCACATCCTATTCCAAAGGTCTTTCAAACCACAAGAGCAGCTGTGGGAAAGCAGTAGTAGAATTGTTAATTCTACAAATTACGTATTTCTCAAGCACAACTGTTGACTTATTTGGTGTTTAGGAAGCCCAAGGTAGAGAATGTTCTGGTCACAGCCTGATCTCTTACCACCGCCAAAAGATTTGCTCACCATTGATCCAAGCATATGTTCTCGTGTCTCAGGAGAGCCTTCTTGTCCCAGCGGTGAAACCACTGACAAAAGTTTGCATCTGATGAATCAGATAACTCTACCATGTGAGAGGGGAATAACTTCTGGAAAACTGGAAAGCCCAAATGCTTTTTTTTTTTATGTCCTTGTGGGTTGGTCCTAATGAAAGTATTATCCTTCTGGTTTTGTTCTCATGGATCAGGCATGTACTTGCCACACTTCAGTGCAGTGGAAACTGCAATTTTCAACATCAATTATTGTTGTGATGAAACAGAAAGGGGGCTTCAGCCCCAAAGCCTCATTTCAGTTTCTGAAAGTTCTGAGAGAATGAAAAATGAAAACGCTGTAACATCCTGCTGTCAAAATGTTGTCAGTGATGCTGAAAAAATAGAGATGGACTGGAGAAGTGCAGTGAACAGCAGATGCCGTGGCTTTTGTTCTGAAGCGACTTCTGCCTGCCAGATTTTACCCTTAAGGCACAATGGCAAAATAAGGCTTCCACCTGTTATCTCTCACCATTATGGGCTATGTTCCCTTTCCCCTCCCTCTCCCCCATTTAAGTTTGGGTTAAGAATTCTACATCTTCCCAGCTAGTCATCCCAGCTGCAGAACTCTTTATATAAAACAGCTGTTCTGTGTGAGCAAAGCTCACTTTTTCTTGTTTAGATTTTAAAGCTGTTGTGCTGTTGACTAGATCCATGATTCTATTTAAAAGACTATCTGAGCATTAGGATCTTTTAAAAAACCCCAAAACAAAAACTTAGCAATTACACTAGGACTGGGAAAGACCTGGGTTCATATCTGAGCTTACTCATGAAATTGACTTCAGGCCAATAATTATCTCTCAGTCTAAACTATTGTGCATGGTTTTTATGAAGACAAGCATGGCCAAAGATGAGGAGAACCAGGGATACAAACCTCAGTTCTTTCCAGGAATGATACAATAAGAGTAGTGGTAAAAGGTTTATATATTATAGGTGTATTACTAAGTGCCATTCAGTCATAGAATAACATGATTAATAGAAAAATATATTAGAGGAGGAGGAGTGAACCTCAAAGCAAAAGGTTCCATAACTAATAATAATGCTAAAAATCTCCAGTGGCACCCCTCTTGTTTGTTTTTAACACAAAATAAGGAGAATGTGCTAGGCATTTTTTAGAACTTCTGTTTCTATTTTCACATCCCATATATTTCTCAATGTATAGGAAAGCTTTGAGAATTTGTAGTTGCCTATGTTTCTGGGTTCCAACCCCCATTTTATGGCATTTTTAGCAGTTGGAATCCAATAACACCTAGAAGGGTGTATCTATATTATAATGTTCAGTTTGAAGGGCCCGCCTGCTTGAATCCTTTCAACATAAAAGCCAAGAGTCTTTGAATTCATGCTGTTCTCCATCATACTTTGGTTTATCCAAATCACATATTTCAACATCTCTGGGTCAGTCAAATCACATGTAATACTGAAAAAAAGGGGGGGGGAATTATTGAGATGGTTCTCTTCCATGAGATTGATTATTGAGAGAAACATGAGGTAGACACAAATGATGTGTCTACCCTGATTCTTTATCCCCACCATTTTTTAATTCTGTGGCATGAACTATAACGGGAAAGTGGCAATCAATAATCAATTTGACCTTCAAATAAATTAATAGGGTCATCATTTAACTCTTCCACTCCATCAATGTCCATTTCTGTGTCCATAGTTTTTCTACAAATACACTTCCTGAATACCTGAACTTATAAAACTTGTACATTTGGTGAACTTGTAGAAAACAATTGCCATGTAGGACAGCAACACTGAGCAGAAAGGAGATGGTGTTCCAGTTGGAGAGAAGGTGTTTGCCTACAACGAAATATTGCACAGAAACAGGTGAACCAGACAGCACTGTTCAAGTAGGCACAATAGAATAGAATAGAATAGAATAGAATAGAATAGAATAGAATAGAATAGAATAGAATAGAATAGAATAGAATAGAATAGAATAGAATAGAATAGAATAGAATAGAATAGAATAGAATAGAATAGAATAGAATAGAAT
>QLTV01000974.1:12350229-12363840 GCA_003457575.1 Thermophis baileyi
AGAATAGAATAGAATTCTTTATTGGCCAAGTGTGATTGGACACACAAGGAATTTGTCTTTGGTGTTCCAATAAAACACATGCACAACTGTTGCTATATAGCAGATAAAGATGTGTGCAAGATGCCTCCACAGCAATGCTATAATTCCATAGGAAATCCCACAAACTGTGACTCACCCTTTTTAACCTCACATCTGTCGTTTGTCTGGAATTATATTGCAATACACTCCAGTCTGTAGATTTCTAAAAGATCAGCACCTGTACAGTAGGAGAAAGGCTGGCAGAGTCAGGAGGAGGAGTTAAAAGAGGCATCTGTTTAGAGTTATTACATAGTCACAAATGAACTAAGTCCAACCCTCCCCTTGAACATTGTTGACCATGTTGTAACCAGGTGCTGACTGTTACTTGAGAAGATCCTAGTGCATAAGCTTTTAGCAATAAATCGGTTAATTTGAACCTTTATGCATGGAACTGATTTTTTGCACTTGACAGCACCAGTGGGGTTAATAAATTGGAAGGAAGGAAGGATTCCTAAAAACAGTAGTAAAATATAAAGTGCTAGGTAGTAGAAGTATATTTTAGCTTTTAAAAATTGTCTTCTATATAATGGTATGGCTGGAAATGCCATTTTAAAAGGTTATTACAAATTAGTTTCCATTTTTTTGTTTAAATGTTCTTCCATTTCAAAATAGAGTTTGACTTCTAAGCCCTTTTTCTCAGAGCAGTATGTAAAAGAAATCCCCTCCCTATCGCTTTCTCTCCCTCTGATATTATCTTCTGAATGAACGTAATAAATTCCATCTTGCAGGACACATATGAGCATAAGGCTGATAGCAGCTCCTCCTGGCATTTAAAATGAGTCTGTCCTCAATTTTGCAAGCACATTTGGCAACACTCGTAACATTTTTTTAAAAAATCCCTCTTTTCCATATATGGGCATCTAATCTGAGTTTGCAGCGGGGTTGGATTATACCTGCATGAGGCCTGACCCACGACACATTGCCAGTTAGAACAAATGTTTAGACTTGACTTGGCAACTCATCTACAAATGATTTCCTTTGTTTTATTCAGCAAGTACAACAGAGCTGCCTTTAGTTCTGCTTTAGCCTTGCCTCCTGTGAGATATAGCAGGAAAAAGGCATTAGCTAAGACTATAGTAGCTCTTGGGGTGCTGCTTATTTTTGGTGAGGCACTTTCTCTGAAAAACTGCTCCACTTTATTAGCAATATCCATGAGATTTTTTTCTCTACTAGATACACTGAAAAGTTTTCTTCATGGAAAGCTGTGAGACATAAAGCCATTAGCCTTATGCTCATATGCTTCTTGTAGGGTGAAGGCAGGCAAGCTGAAGATGAGGTGGCTGACAGCTGGGAACTTGGTGAACAGAGTAAGGTCCAGATGGCTTCACCCCTTGCAAGAATATTGTTCTCTGTAAAAGTTAATTGGTTCTTCCAGGTCACCTGATCCATGGCAGGTTATCACATGGCTATCTGAATTGGAATTCCTTGCAGTTTTCTCACATACACAAACACACACACACACACACATTGCACACTGTGATTTCCTCTAGCCAGCCCTTACCTGAGATACAGCTTGGATGTCCATTGCCATCTATTGCTTACTCTCTTCTTATATTTTCAGTCTGCACAAATTTAGAGAACTGTGTCTTTCATGATAATGACTTGAATTCCCAATTGTTATTATATGCCTAGAAGGAAAGCATCTCCTGACTTTTCACATTCATGTTTTATTCTGGAATTTAGACAAGAATATATACAAAATTTCCTTTTACTTATAGATAATTTAACTCTCACTAGTTAGTTTTTTTTCCAGTCTCTCACTTTCTGTATGAAATTTACATGCCACTTCATTCTAAAAGGCTCTAAAAAGCTTTCAAACAATAAACAAATGAATAGCAAAGCAAACATACTGTACCACCAGCCCAACACCAGGAGCAACAATAATCCTTCCTACCTGTTGACATACTAAGGAAGAGCAGTTATAGCACATGTCACTTTCTGCAGGAAAGGGACCCTCCATATTATCAAACTCCAAAGGCTTTTCTTAACAGATCATAGGAAAATCTTAGCAGCTTTCTGAATGTCAACAGAGTTGGTATTAATTCATGTAATATTGGATGAATGCCTATGCCAAAGGGAAAAGGTAGCAACAGAAAACACATTCTCTTGTGGTCTCTCATGATAATATTCCTCAAGAATGGGACTAAAAAATTACCAGGTATTATTACATGGGCAGAAATGGCTGGGAAAAGGTGAACTCATCAGGAATCCAGATTATGAGACCGTCAGGGCTTTACAGGTGACAGCCAACAATTTATATTCCACCCAGAAGCCAAATGGTAACCAGTACCACTTTTGCAGTAGTTGTGTTACTGAGACAATCAAAAAAATGCAATAACCAGAGGTGGGATTCAGCCAGTTCTCACCGGTTTGGGCGAACTGGTTAATTTTTTGCCCAGTTCGGAGAACCGGCTAATCCCACCTCTGGCTGACCCTGCTCACCCCTCCCCTCCCAGGAGTCCCCCCGCATACCCCATTTTGGCTTCCAGGTTGGTGCAGGAGGCCGTCCAGGCCCAAAATGGAGTGCAGGGGACATCGCACGCCCCTCCTGTGCCCCGTTTTAGCTTCCAGGTTGGTGCAGGAGGCCATCCAGGCCCAAAACACCTGCTCTAGGTGAGTTGGGAATGGGGATTTTTCATGATCAGTACCGGTACACTGGGGTGAGTTGGGAATGGGGATTTTGCATTATGATTGCTCATAAGTAAGTAGGAACCATTGCTCATAAGTAAGTAGGAAAAGGAGAATGGAAAATTCTCTATCTGTAGATCAGCGTTTTTCAGTCTTGGCAAGTTTAAGATGGGCGAACTTCATGCTGCCTGGAGAATTCTGGGAATTGAAGTCCATGCACCTTAAAGTTGCCAAAGTTGAGACGCATGGGTCTACACTAGAGTTTAGGATTTTCCATTCCTGTTTTATTTAGAGTTTGGTGCAATTAAATAAATCAGTTGTGGTTTCGTTAACAAATAGTGATTAAAGCGATATGAACCATTACTGGACTTTTTGTGAGAAACTGGAATTAAAAGTTGATCTGGGCTTTGATGATTAAATAAGGGATTATGGAAACAATGTAGACAAATGTTAATCTTAGAGTAAGAGTGTGATATATATTTTTACTTATATCTGTACCAAAGAAAATTGGAACTCATTCTTTTTTGTTTTCCTTCTTTTCCTCTTTCTTACACTTTCACTCTTTTTCTTTCCTGAGCCTTTTCTTTTTTCAGATCTTTTTTTTATTTGTTTATCTCTTAGCTTTTTATTTTTTTTTTTGTATGAAGGTCAAATCTGTTTTTTATTTGTTTATCCCTTAGCTTTGTTTTTTTTTGATGTATGAAGGATTAAATACTCAGCCATTATAATTCTACATTCCTTATTTACAGAAATCATATCAAAATTTAGAATGAAATCCACTGGGAGCCATCTCATATAACGCAGGCTCTGAGTCCCTCAAACCAAAAAGTGTTTATCAATAGAAGAGAATATTTGTAGCTCAAGGTTGAACTGTGGGTTCCTTGGTGCTCTCTGAGCTTGATGGTTTTCTTACAGATGTTTCATTACCAAACTAGGTAACATCATCAGTACTAGAAGGGAGTGGAGTTTGCTCTTATTTTCATATACTAGTGGCTTACCCCGTCAGTATTGATCAGTTGCTTCACAAAAAGTGTTTTGATTGGTGCTGGGTATCTACAGTCTCAGGCAGAGAAGGGCTATTCTGCACCCCTCCCTCAAATGTTCTTTAAAATATAGAGTTTCAACATGCAAACTGTGGTTACTCATCTTAAAATGAATCCTCTTTACCTGGAGCTTCAAAATTTGCTGTTTGCTGGGGAGATGTGTAGCTAAAAGACAGTCTACATTTAGTGTACATCTGACTTTGGGCATATTTCTTCATAACCAAACAAAAGTGTATTTTCTGTGCAGTTCACACCCCTTGCTCGCTGGATCTGGATGTCATAAAGCAAAGCCCACATTTTGTAATTAACCCCGCACCTCATTTTGGCTGGCAGAGTGCTGCAGGAGGCTGAGTGCTGTCATGCTCCCTGCCATGCCCACCCTGGCCATGCCCACCCAGCCACACCTACCCAGCTGGTCATTAGGGCAGAGAACCGGTTGTTAAATTATTTGAATCCCAGCACTGAATAACTACTTCTGCTGCTGCATACTGGATTAGCTGTAGTTTATGGGTGGTCTTCTTGTGGCGTGAACTGTAGTAGTCCAATCAAAAGATGATCAAGGCATAAATGATTGTCAACAGGGGTTCCTGATCTCAAAATGGTTGCAACTGCTCCACAAGATGGAGTTGTGTGCTAGTCATAGCTGTCACATGCTTGAATTCCAAAGGAATCCAAGCTACAAACTGTCCAGGGAATGTGTCCCCTTCCAGAATTAAAGATGGAATATTACTGGTCTCAGTTGACTTCCACTGAACCTACATCCATTCCATCTTGGCAGAACTGAGCATATTTTTCCTATACAGACTCTCATAATCTTCAGGCCCAAAGATGAGACCTTGATGTATAGCACCTTCAAGTCATTTCCCTTTGAATCCAGAATTTAGCTATTTAAGCTGGGTATCTTCAACATACTGTTGGTACCTGACCCTGTGTTGGTGAGTGACTTCCCATTTTGCAAAATTTAACTCAGACACAGGGATCATATGTCCTTTATTATAAAGGACATTCCTTCATTTCAGAAAACTGCCCTTTATTTAAGTTATTTAATTTCTTGGCTTTGCTTTTGAAATTTCCTTTTCAACACAAATATATAAACATAAGCCATTAATCTTATGAACCTCTTTCAGTTTGCCTCTTTTCCAAGGTTGTCCTTTTATATTTTTCAAGAAAATATGGCCACTGTAAACTACTGTGTTTCCCCGAAAATAAGACCAGGTCTTATATTAATTTTTGCTCTAAAAGATGCATTAGGTCTTATTTCTTGTTAGGTCTTATTTTTGGGGAAATATGGTACTAAATGTGTCCATCTGGCTGACGATCTTAACTGCGGCTTATTTTGGGGGTAGGGCTTATATTACGAGCATCCTGAAAAATCATGCTAGGGCTAATTTTCTGGTTGGGTCTTATTTTCAGGGAAACACAGTAAGATCTGCCATTGTTATTATTATATCTCTGTATCTGTAATGCTTATGTTAATAACTATGCCGACATCTGTTTTTTTACTTTTCAGAAGTTAGGTTTAATGGTTTTTTTAAAAAAGCAAAAAAACAAAAGTGGGTTTCAGGTTTATTTCATTTTTTTCTGGGTATTTTCTATTTTTTTCAGAACTTCTTTTTGAAAGGTATTCATTTAAATGTACTCATTTCAACATATTCTGCTGCTTCTCAGAAAAGGGCTTGCCTATCTTTAATGTTGGATGGCTGGCTGGATGGCAGACAGATGATAGATAGATAGATAGATAGATAGATAGATAGATAGATAGATAGATAGATAGATAGATAGATAGATAGATAGACAGACAGATATTGTAATTAGACTGTACTATTTTATTCACATTTCAAGAGCTGTGGTTGCCAACCAGAATATATAGTGATAAAAAAAATAATGTACGAGATTGGGTCTACCAATAATGCACTAAAACGTAAAATTATATAGGTTGTCATATAAAATATATTTATGTGAAGATGTATTTTGAAACTTTTATTTTTAATTGGGGCTACTGAGGATAACTTTAGTTACATAAATATGCAGCAGAAACAATTTCACTGATCAATATCTAGAATAAATGAAGAATATATTATCTCAAGCAATCTGGCTACATGGATTATATTCTTACACTCCCTCAAAGCTGTCTGTCAATATTCTTTATCAGATTTTGTATTATGCAATCTGAACTGAAAGAACAGGGAGGAGCAGCAATTGTAAAGGAATTGTGTAAAAAAAAAAAAGCAACAACAAAGAAGTAATTGCTGCCACGAACTCTAAGTCCAAGGAAGATTGAGGAGTAGATAGAAGCTACTGAACATGGTAGTTAGGAAACAAATAATTTACAGGCTTAGTGTTTCACAGACCCTTTTGTTATGAGTATGTATTAGGTGGCGCCTGATTTTGAAAATACTTATTAAAAAATTACATACTGTAGCGACAATCTGTAATCAGATCAGCCAACTTTTTTTTCTTTTGCTGAAATGTAGCCAATGAAGGATTTTTCGCCAATAACACACATAGATACTCCTGATCAGATTTGACTTATTTTCAGTGACTTGGGAAAATATATCTTCACAGTCCCTACTGATGGGGGAGGGGAATGACTTAAGGGAGAAAGGGTTAAATTCTCCTACTGCTTCTTCAGATGACATTCCCTCAACTGCACATCAATCTTTTAATTTTTGTTTAAACAAAGCCTGAATGTCAGCATTTTAAAAGAACTTCCAAGAGTTGTAAAGTACCACTTTTCGATATAACATCCTTAAAATCTCAGAATTTGGAATAAAAGTGCAAAGGGCAACACCATAAAATATATTTCTAATTCAACTACTCTATCCTGTTCTATCTATTCAAACCCAAAAGGAATTATTAAGGGTTTCCCACAAATCTTAAATGAAAGAGGCGGAGGTTCAACCATTTTTCTTTGGTATCCCACCACTAGAGGTCTGATTGGCACACACTGTAGATCACAAAAATCTTACCATCTTCTCTGAGTTTATTAGGCACTAATTACAAAGTTTTCCTTGGTTTTAGCCTTATATTTTCCCTGTCACATTTCCGGTTATGGGTTGTTGATTGATTATATGTCATTAAGTAATTTAAAAAGAAAATCAAATAATTTATCATATTTATATTGATGACATTGAATTTCATTTTTTTGCCTCAGTTTTGGATGATGTGGTATAGTCTTCCCTCTGCTTTATTGTCATTTCAAGATGGATAAATTTCCACTGCATGAAATTTGGAAGAACTATTCATCCTTCTTTTTCTACTGTCTTGTATTACTTTTCAGGGCATCTTCTATTGTGCATGCTTTGAGTGGTTCATCAATAAAATGGCAAGAACTCGTGGTTTTTTACCTCCTGAATCTCTAGTGAATTCATGTATAACTTACTTCTGAAATGGCTAAGCATTTAGTTGATGCCTCGGTGGTGTCCTGTCTGGGCTATTATTCAGATTTGTTGATAGCTTTCAGTTTGTTGATAGTTCTGTATTTTAAGACCAAAATAGCATCATTAAAGTGGACCTAAACCTTTCCTGATTCAAACCCCTCCCTCTTTTTTGCCAATCCTTTCATTGGCTGGGTCTTTAGGAGTTTTATAAGTTTAAATTGTTGATGTCCTCCACCTTCTCAAGCTTTCTGCAAAATTTCCTTTGCTCACCAGTTTCTTTGGTGGCTTCAATTGATCCATCTCAACTCAATCAACTCTAAATGCTACTGACACCGTGTGATGTTTGTTCTTTAGACATGCATTAAAAAAGAAATAATCCAAGGTATAATATGAAGAGCTTCACTCTCCAATTGATAACAAAACTCTGGTATGGTAGTAATGCAGCCATCTCCATTTATTAATCTATTGTCATTAGTGACACAGATGTCATCAAATTGCTACAATAATTTACACATTATACATGAGTAACCCATTACTGAAAAGTAACCTAATCACTGCACAGAGCAAGAGACAGTTAAGCTCTTCTGATTTACTACATAGAAAAGTACCTTTCCTCCAGATGTCCTTCTTTCCTTATTAGAGAAAAACACATGGGTCACTGCAGGTATGGGCAAAGCAAAATTTCAATATCGGAATGACCAGAGCTCAAATGTTAGAAATTTGGGGAAGAATATATATTTTTGACAAGAGGTAGGGGTGAAGAGTTACACAATATAGGTATGTTAAGACCCTATACATATTTTAACCCTTATATAATTACAAACAATGCCCTCCCAAAATATTCCTGTAATCTAAAATCATTATTTTCCAGCAAATATTGGCAGTGAGATCTTAGAGGCTTTGGAACCTGCAAAAATGGGTGTGGGGCCATGTCTACTAATTATATAATCAGTGAATGTTTTGAAATTAAAATTTTGCTTTGCCCATACCTGCCCATACCTACTTCTATCTTAGTAAAGTCTTTAACTGAAGTAGGATTTTTGGTGCCAGTCAAATATGCTGCTATAAGTTTTTGAAAGATGCCACAATGATATTGGGATAGCGTTGTGTGTATTATGATGCAACAGACACCAAAATCAAATCACTTGCAGCATGACTTCATTGCCTGTGGAATGCCACTTACCCCCATTTCCTTTCTCTACAGATCAGATGCCCACAACACCTGACATACCTTACCAGCAGTGCCACTTTATGCCAACTTCTGCCATGAGACAAAAGCAGAGCAGCCATTTTTTATTCTGAAGAGTAACTTTTAAGAAAATGGAGATCCTGACTGCTGCATGGATTACTTGGTTTCTTTAAATCTCACTTTTCAAATGTTCTCTCATCCCTCATTTTATTTTCATGATAATCCTGTAATTAAATCCAAAGACTGCAGTTGATTTAAAATGAGCTTTATGGCTGAAGGGAGACTTGAAATGGTGTTTTCCAGTCTTAATTCAATACTCCTGCCACTTCCTGACAACCGTCTTCTTTCTATCCACTGTACAAACAGCACATACCATCATGCTCTGTCTTTGTGGGGGAAGTCCTTTTTTCCAAGAGCCATGGAAGATCCTTTCTATCTTTCCAAGAGGCAAGAAGCTGCTTTTCAAAGAGACGAGAAGCAATTTTTAAAAGACCAAACCTCAGAAGCTTTTGCAATGTAGATTGTGCTTTGCAGACAATGACGTGTCCTGGAAAGCTTTGACTAAAAACATTTCCCTACATCCCAGTTTGAACCAGACTCCCAGAGTTGCGGTCAATTACTCTTCAATCCAAAATTCACGAAGCATGGATTAAGATGCACTAGCATCTATTTTTGCTTATAGTACTCCATCTGAAAAGGAAGCTGGTTTCTTAGTCATGAAGACAAAATTGTATGGACGGCAGACCTTACTAATTTTGCAGGTGTGATCCGTTTAGAGATAAGAATAAAAAAATCAGGATAAGGATCACTCTAATTTTATATATGTTTGTGGAAACAAACAAGTATTGAATGCTACTTTTATGGGACAGTTGTTGTCATTTAAAACCACCTGCCAATCTTCTTGAGTTTCATTGCAAGTCTTTGCATGTTGCCATCTCTTGATCCTACAAAATTACAGGGCTTTGGAGTCTCTTCAGTCTGTAAGCTGTGAAAGCAACAAAGATAGCAAAGACCAGAGGCTACAGGAGGAGACTCCAATGAAATCTTATTTAATTTGACAATTTGGGAGCAATTATGTGTCTAGTCTACATTCTTCATCAGTATGACCTTAAACTAGGGTGGGCAATTCATGGTCTGTAGGCTGTATGGAGGCAGTCCCTGCACCAGGCCCTTTTCTCTGCCCCAGAGCATCCAGGTTGTGCCATGCAGCTCTGACATTTAGCAACCTTTCGTATGGATGAGTGAAGGAACTGAACCTGACCCTCCCTATTTCTAATTCAGCTTCCTACTCACTGTATCACATTGCCTATTCACCACTGTTGCTAAAGTTCCTCTTCAGTTTATCAGTTCTGTCAACAAAGATTATTTTTATTATACGTGTGTGCATACACATGTCCCAGTTTTATCAAGAACTCTGTCTTATAAAAATGACAGTTTGTATTACACTATCATGGGAAAATCTGGAGAGGCATTTTAGTCTATCTGGACCCGAGAAAATAAAAATGTGTAATATAGAGTATTTATCAATTGGATTTATTTTTATTAAGAGTGATCTTGTATATACTTTGCAGTTAGGTTCTGTATTGTTAATAGAAAGTATCTTGTTTAAAGAAAGTGGTATATTAATCATACGCATACCTATCAACCAGACAGTTTGAAAAACTAAGAGCACCAGATTTTGTCTTATGAACTTCAACAATCTAGGCTCAACCAGCACAGAGGTAGGCAACTGGATGCTCTCCAGATATTTTGGATTCCAAATGCCATAGATCCCAGCCTTTTATTTAAAGATCATGAGTATTGTGATCTAAAACATTTGGAAATTGTTAGGTTGTTTATGGTTAACTACAGTAGTGGATATAACCATCTTTAGGTCATAAAGACTGCTCTTCCCTGGACTGAGCAGGTGTGCATTTTGAGGTCCTCCTGGATTCAAGGCTCCTGCTCAAAGAGCATATGGTTGCCATGTCCAGGGAAGCTTTTGCACATATTTGTCTTGTGTGTCAATTGTTCCCTTTCCTGGACCAAGAGGCATTACTCACACCTTATTTTTTATTTTTATTTCTATTCCACCTTTATTATTTTTACAAATAACTCAAGGTGACTAAGATATCCAACATACCTTCCTCCTCCTATTTTCCCCTCAATAACAACCCTGTGAGGGTTGTTTTAAACTGTGCTCTATTTGGGATTGCCCTTGAAGACTTCTTGGAAGCTGATCCAGAACAGAACAGCACACACAGTGCTGGGTGCTTCTAGGTTCACCCATGTTACACCTCTGTTGTGCAAGCTGCACTTTTTTAATTTAATTTAATTTATTTATTTGTCAAGCATATATGATTACAAGAAAAGTATAGACAAAGTATATATATATATAATAGTACAAGCATGATTATGAGTACAAGAAGTATGAATATATGGGTACATTAGGACAGGGACGGTAGGCACGATTGTGTGCTTATGCACGCCCCTTACAGACCTCTTAGGAATGGGGTGAGGTCGATGGTAGACAGTCTAAGGTTAAAGTTTTTGGGGTTTGGGGAAGAAACAACTGGGTCAGGTAATGTATTCCAGGCATTGACTTGCTTCCAATTTCCTCCTGGATTCAATTCAAGATGCTGGTTATCATTTTTAAAATCTTATGTGACCCAGGACCTCAGGTTATTTGAGGGACTGCCACTCCCTGATAATATCTGCAATCCCATCAGATCAGATGGAGTAGGCTTCCTCCAGGTCCCTTCCCTGAAATGTTGCCATCTAGAGTGACCTCAGATGCATCTTTTTCTGTGGCTGCCCCTACCTTATCGATATTGTCTCCAGCATTCCCAGCCCTGGCAATCTGGTAGGGTCCCCACCCTTTTAGCCTTTTGGAAGGCCATCAAGACCGGGCTGTTGTCTTAGACACTGTTGTGGTTGTTGGGATATCCCAAGGGAATGACTGAGGCAACAGGTTTTATTTTTGTTTTATAATTTTATGTTTTTATATCTTTTTTTAAAAAAAAATAGTTAAGAGGTTTAATTGCTGTTGTGAGCCACCCAAATTTCTGCTTTAAGGTGGGCGGCCATGCAAATTTTTTAAATGAGATAAAGAAAATAAGCAAATGCAGAGTCCTTGTTCCCTGCAAAGTCTCTTCTGTAGTAAGTAGAGTGTTGGCACAGCCTCCTTTCCATATCATCATATCTATTTTCCGTGCCTCTAACTTGATTGCTTAATCTCATTGACATCTAGTGAATCTCAGGCATCATCTCTTCATTCAGAAAACAGCATTACAAATAATTTTTGAGAAAAAGAATGCCATGGTAGGGTAGAAAAAGGAAGAGGAGAAAGAGAGCGAGGGAGAGAAACTGAGTATACTTTACAAAATATCCAACTTGCTTGATCAGGTCCATTAAAAATTTATTTGCAAGTGTCCACCCACTGAGCATCTGGAAGGAAAGGGAGGCAGTTAACACTATTATCTGTCTCGATTCAAAATAATCTAAAAAAAAAAACTTTTTAAAAAGTTAATTAGTATCTCAAATGTGCAGAGCATAGGACAGCAGTTGCTTCATGATTAAACAAGGCAAGTTGGGGACAAGCTGGATGGCCAAGGGAAAATCAGACTTCACTTGTCCTTCCCCCTGATAATTCTCCAGCCTTGTTCTTTTTGCAAGATCAAAGCTTCCTCAATCAACCTAGGCCAAGGATTCCCCCATGTGTAAACTCCTGGGAACTATTTGAAGTCTGTGGACCTTTTTCTTCGACTGGGTATGCAGCCTGGAGAAAATAGATTTCCCCCAACATCCTTCCATCCAAATGTTGCCAGCAATAAGCGAATAATCAGACTAATGTATTTCCATTTTTATGCAGATGATTGAAGTGGGAGAGAGCCAGTCTTTTGTAACATGCAGCAATTCGCTAGATATCAGTATTTTGTTTAAAAAACAGTAGGGGAAGGAAAGCCCATTATATTAATCAGAAGGAGGAATAAATGCAGTGTTTGGGGAAAATATGTATAGCAATAAAGCTTTTGGTTCTGGACGGTGCCCAGTTGTGATGCCAATTATTATGCAAATACCTAAATGATTTACTCTCTGATATTTAATAAACTTTATCATGTGGCTTTCTGTGGCTAGTAAACCTTCGTTTACGTTTTCCCCCTTGTCTGCTTTGATTTGCCTCCTTGGGATCACTTAAAGTGCATTAAGAAGTTGAGCATGAGATCAGGGTGATTTGCTGCAAAACCTAAATAATTCATTGAAGCGCTGCTGCTTTCTGCCGGTGTTTTTACAAATGCTGTAACAAGACAAGCTGCAAAATGTTTTACATGGAGAAAACACATATTACTTCTAAAAAATAAAATCCTTTTGGACAGAAATGCCTCTGGGGCTCCCCCTCATGTTCCCTTTGCACTGGTAGGAACAATTCTGCAAGGTGGCTTCTTATGCCATAGATGTCATGCCGAGAGCCCTGGGTGATGCTCCTGCAAAAACTGTATACAAACTGTGCGGATAAATATACATTCAGTCCATTTTAACACCAGTCTTGTATGGAATGCTCTGTTCCATCAGACAAGAGGGTGGGATGTCCAGGGTTTTTGAAGAGATCTGTTTAAAAATCACTCAGTCCTTTTTAACTTTCTGGTAACATACAGAAACTTCATACACATTTCCCAATCGATCCTTTTGCTGATAATTTCCCTGGTGCCCTTCTTTTTCATAAACAATCATGTAAATTCTCTCCGCTATTTTGCATGCCAAGCTTTCTATGCCACTTTTTCAAGTGGATGTATGAGTATATACATAGATGTGCATACGTGCGCCAAGCACACACACACACACACACACACACACACACACACACACACAGCAATAGCAAAAGCATTTAGACTTGTATACCGCTTCACAGTGCTTTACAGCCCTCTCTGAGCGGTTTACAGAGTCTGCCTGTTGCCCACCACAATCTGGGTCCTCACTTTACTGACTTCGGGAGGATGGAAGGCCGAATCAACTTTGAATCGGTCAGGATCGAACTGCTGGCAGTCGGCAGAATTAGCCTGCAATACTGCATTCTAACCACGGTGCCACCAGCGGTGGGATTCAAATTTTTTTACTGCCGGTTCTGTGGGCGTGGCTTGGTGGGCGTGGCAGGGGAAGGATACTGCAAAATCTCCATTCCCTCCCGATCAGCTGGGACTCGGGAGGCAGAGAATAGGGGCGGAGCCAATCAGAGGTGGTATTTACAGGTTCCCCGAACTACTCAAAATTTGCGCTACCGGTTCTCCGAACTACTCAAAATTTCTGCTACCGGTTC
>QLTV01000974.1:12370779-12384228 GCA_003457575.1 Thermophis baileyi
TTGCAAAAAGGAAGGGATGGCTCCTGAGGAGAAGGACTTGGGGATAATTGGCCACTCCCATAGCCTATTTAAGGGATGAAAAGGACTGAGGAATTTGCAGGAAACAACTCCGTTCATTCCCAGATCTTGTCTTGCAAATTCAAGCCTCTGTTTTCTGTTCCTGTTTGAACTTGGCAAAGCCTCCTGCAAAGTGTTCTTTGGCAGCTTGCCTACGAAGAGCAAGGCGTGTGTGTTATCTGCTATTACATTAAAGACTTTTAGCCAGACTTGTTTGCTTTCGGCTCGGACTTATGCGGACTGCTAATGACACTAATTAGCAGCCGTTGACAAGAAAAGACTTATTTTACTTTATTTGAACTCTGAAAGACTGCTAATGCAAACAATTAGCAGTTGTAAACAATAAAAAGAGGTTTGTGAAAGGCTACTTGTGCTGTGTGCATTTATCAGGAAGCCGGGTCAGAACAGATACAGCTACAAATGTGAAAAGTATTTTCCCTCCATTTTTCTGAAAAGAAAACATCAAGCACCTTTTGGAGCCAGTAGAGTATTCTATCATTCTTATCTTTTTTGTTTAATAAAGGAAGTAATATATGTAATGGAAATATATTTCTGTGGTGCCACTATTTTTATCATGGTACAATTTATATAAATAAAGTCACTACATTAAATTATATTTTTTGCCCTCTTTAGAACTGGGCAAGAGCATCCAGTGGAAAGAGGTCAAAATCTGCAAGATGTGGCTGCAGCATCTCAGTACAAGCCCCTCCCCCCCACTTTTTTTCTACACTTCTGCAATGCTGATACTTGTACAAAAGAAACAGGGCTGGGGCTGCCTTTGTGGATAATGCTAGAAGTGGGTTATTTATTTATTCTGCAAATTTATGTGGTCGTGCCTCTTAATCAAATAACTCTGAGCTGCTAGCAAAGCATAAAACCAAAAATACACATATAAAAGTATTAAGAAGAACAATAAAATGTGCCTAGTAAAAATAACCAAACCTTCAATCAACACAAGACAAAACCAGAAACAGGCTCCACCAACATCCTGAGCCTAATAGCAATAGCACTTAGACTTATATACCGCTTCATAGTGCTTTACAGCCCTCTCTAAGCGGTTTACAGAGTTAGCATATTGCCCCCAACAATCTGGGTCCTCATTTTACCCACCTCGGAAGGATGGAAGGCTGAGTCAACCTTGAGCCGGTGAGATTTGAACCGCTGAACTGCAGCTAGCAGTCAGCTGAAGTAGCCTGCAGTACTGCACTCTAACCACTGTGCCACCTCAGCTCAAAGGATGGATAAGATATGCCTCCCAAGTCTCATCAGATGACATTATTTCATAGAATGGACTTACAGCATGCCCATCTTGCAAAAACCTGTGGGATGGGTAGAAACAAGGAGATAGATGATCCCTGAAGTATCCTGACCGCATGCCATGTAGGCTTTAAATATGACAATCAGGATTTTGAATGGTATCCAGAAACCTGCTGGAAGCCAGTGCAACTTTGGTAGCAGTGTAGTGTGCATACCATGGTACACCCATTCTGAACGAGTGCAGCTTCCAAAAGCTCTTGATAGCAGCTCCATATTGAGCAGATTTCAATAGTCCAAAAGGGAAATGACTGAGACATGAGTGACTATGAGCAGAGCCTCCTGATTTAGGAGTGATGCATTCAATGGGTTTAAACAAAAGTTCTCGTGGCAGTGGCCACCATCTGCTCCTTGAGTTGAATCCATGAGTCCAGGAGGGCCCTCCAATTATACACCAACTTCATCTAGGGAGGCTCTAAAACCCTTAGACCAGGAGTCAGCAACCCATGGCTCTGGAGCCGCATGTGACTCTTTCATCCCTCTGCTGCGGCTCCCTGTTGTTCAAAATATGTGTCACAACCACCAATGTGTGATACCCGCCGGCACGCGATTTATTGAGCTTTTTGACCCCCGGTAGGCCAACCATGGATAAATCCAAGAAAAGAAAAGTTTCAGAAGAAAACAGAACGTTTAATTCAACTACATATGCTAGTTCTGTGGCCGCTCAGGAAATAGTCAGGCACGGGAAGGGTTTTGTGGCTCCCAGTGTTTTCTTTTCTGTGGGAAACGGGTCTAAATGGCTCTTTGAGTGTTTAAGGTTGCCGACCCCTGCCTTAGACATTTAGTCTTATTAGGGTTGAGTTGGAGACTGGTTCTCCCCATCCAGACCTTCACAGCCTCCAAGCACAGGGAAAGTACCTAGGCAACATCACTAATGTAACTTGGTGCAGAAATATTTAATTGAGTTCATCCACATACTGTTGATACGTGCCCTACATGGCAATGGATGGCTTCACACAACAGCTTCATATAGATGTTAAGCACCATCAGGGAGAGGGAATAGGGGCATAAGGCTAGACCTCTGTTCCCCCAAACACTGATTGGAATCAGCTTCAGGGAATGAAAACAGTGCTCCTCCACCCCACCCCCAACATCCTAAATTGGTTTATGAAGTATGATATGAAAAATTGTGGAGCCATCAAGGATGGCTTCTAGGCTGAAGACACCACCCCTAGCCCTGAACCTTCAGAGTTCATCCATTAGCATGATCAATATCTTCTTGATACCATAATCCAGGCTTAAAACAGATTGAAAAGGAATTAGATAATCTGGTTTCTTCCAGGGCCTTTTGGAACCGCAAACCTGCAGCCTTCTGCACAATATTCTTCTGAAAGGGAACTTTGGAGATTGGATGAAAATTGGCCTATACAGGTAGTCCTCGACTTACAACAGTTCACTTAGTGGCCGTTCAAAGTTACAATGGCACTGAAAAAAGTGACCGTTTTTCACACTTATAACTGTTGCAGCATCCCCATGGTCATATGATCAGAATTTGGATGCTTAGCAACTGATTCATATTTATGGACAGTTGCAGTGTCCCTGGGTCATGTGATCACCTTTTGCAAACTTCCGACAAAGTCAATGGGGAAGCCACATTCACTTAACAATCGTGTTATTATCTTAACAACTATAGTGATTCACTTAACAACTTAACAACAACATAAAATGGGGCAAAACGTAATTAACAAATGTCTCACTTAGCAATAGAGATTTTGGGCTTAATATTGGTCATAAGTCAAGGACTACCTGTACTGTTAGATCTAACAGTGGTCTCTTGAGAGGATGAGCCATCGTTTCCTTCAAAGCAGATGGCACCATTTCTTTCTGCAAAGAGAGGGAATGTTAAAATTTGCTACAGATCAAATAACAAATTAACCTTGGCATAGCTCATGAACAAATTTTAGTTCAGAAATGATCAAACATGTTATTCCTATGTTAATTTTATGTTGGACAATAGAAGAAATATTCAGGGTAGTCTCTGCCTACCAGTAAAAAACAAACCCACTTCTTAGAAAATAATCAAAATTAATCCGGACAGTCCAATCAACCTCCAATAGACACAGAACTACTTGTATTCCTGTAGTTTTAACTCTTCATGATTTGTGGAATGCATTCTACCACATATTTCTATTTGAATTTCCTACTGTTATCCCTTCCTAGTAATAAGGAAATGTACATACTTACGGAGCATTTAATACAAATGGCTTTATAATATTGCGCTAGTTAATATTTGTATCTCTCTCTCATCTATATCTATCTATCTATCTATCTATCTATCTATCTATCTATCTATCTATCTATCTATCTATCTATCTATCTATCTATCTATCTATCCATCCATCCATCCATCCAATCTACCTACCTATTATCTACCTACCTACCTACCTACCTACCTATCTATTTATCTATCTACTTACCTACCAATCTACTTACCTACCAATCTACCTATATATCTACCTATATATCTACCTATCTACCTACCAATCTACCTATATATCTACCTACCTACTTACCTACCTACCTACCTGTTTACCTACCTACCTGTTTACCTACCTACCTACCTATCTATTCATCCCATAATTCTGAAGAGTCAGCTTCAGACATCAAAGATTTGAGGTTGGCAACTACTGCCTATTTCTCCCGTTAGGAAAGGCCTGATGGAACAAAAACATCCATGCCATAGGCCCTCCCAATCAGAGCTGGTTTGATGGCTTATATTAGAGTTAGAGCATACATTTCTGGAAATCAGCTGTCCATTAGAGAAGCCTGCATCTCACTGACTGTATCTTCTCAGTCTGAATTGTGTGTGAATAGGAATTAAGGAAATATACACAAGGCTCAGGGTGTCTAATTCCCTAAGAAACTCCTTTTCATTCATGTGGGAGTTGCGAGACATGCCAGTGGTCTTTCATAATCTCTCAATCTACTTTTTGTTTGTCATTTCATTTCCTTCATGGTGCCAACATTACTAGACGGCTCAGTGACCCAGATGCTCAAGCGGTGTATGTTCAACTCTTCCCCCTCCACCCCATCCACCATCACCATCACCTTTGATTTTCAGAGGTTTTTTCTTTCTTCCTTACTCATGGAAACACCCCGCTCCCTTTTTGGAGTTGGCTACAATGTCTTGATTTATCTGTCTAGAAGCATTTCCTGCTTCAGGTTTTGTTTCAGAGCAGAAACCCATTTGCAGCCACTCACAGCAGCCTTAGCAACCCCTGAATACGTAGAATGTCCTGGGCAACCACTGCATTGCCATCGTGTGGTTGCAAGGAAAGGTCATAAATAGACGCCTCTGCTTGGGAATTAATTCCAGGAAGAAATTGATGTGCCAAGTTCAGTCCTCTGCTGGGTATGTTAATAATGTCAGTTGTGTGATTGCTGCCAGAGGGCATCCTAAAGCCAGGCTGAGCAGCTCCTGGCACCCACCCTTGGAGCTCCCTTACTAGTAGGACAAAAGCAGACCCAGAGGTCAGAATGGGAATGCCACAACATCACGGCTGGGTGATAACTATTCATCTCCTTAAAAAGATAGGCTAGCTTCTTGAAAGATTAATGCTGCTGGTGTGCAGGCATTTTAAAAAATAGCACTGATTTCATCCCTGGATTGACTCCAGTGACATGACAACAAGGGTGAACCGGGATGCAGCAAAGTCCTTGAGTTGCCATCTGGCAAGCATTTATAACTCAGATGAAGTGGTTGCAATATTCCAACCAGCCATTTTGAAGGTTATGCACCTGCGCGCGTTGGGTGAGAAAGAATCGTTTGGCAATCCAGTCCAAAAAAAAGATCAGAAAATGGAATAATTAGAAAGTAGAGAGGGGATTGTGTGAGTCCAGATTTCTTGCACAAATGGAAAGGAGGGTTTGTGCTAGACAAAGAAGGAGTTGGGTTGAGAAAGTGAGGCTGAAGAAACAATGCCATCGTTTTAGCCATGAGAAATAAAATTGTTTGGTCATTGTTTGTGGGAGATTTGATGGAAATGTTTAAATGAAGAAAAGTGGGTTATTCACTTAAAAAGGACAAAAAGCAGAAGCAAGAATGTGCTTGGATAATTTCAATGCTTCATTTGTTCCAGGACTGATCTTTCGTATGCTTTTTTTTTCTCTCTCTCTCTATGTGAAAACTCATCCTTAGCACATCTGAGTGGATAGCAAGGAAACTATCCTTCCGTGAGCATACAATGCACTTCTTTCCCTGGTAAAGTAATCACAGTTCTGCCCCCACAAGCTCACGGTCTGGAGGTAAGCAGGCAAGAGTCTTGGATCAGAATGTGTGATTTGCAAGCAGGCTTCAGTCCTGGCATCTGTTTGAGGAATTGAACAGGGCAGCCTCCTCATTCAACACAGCAGTTCAACCTCTTTCTGAAGCAGAGGAGCAGTGAATCTTTGGTCACTAATAAAGGCCACAGGATGGTTTAGGTATAAACCATCATCATTTATAGTTGAGCCATTGGGGATATATCATCATCAATAAAAATACTTCCGTTACTTTTCAATAAACTCAGAAGTATCCATTTTCCAGTCAACCAATATAAAGTACTGTTGAATATGCACATGTGAACATCCCAGTGCCATAGCAAAGGATACACCACCTTTCCTATTGCACATACTACTGCCTAGGTTAGTGCAATGATATTTAATCAATCGCCATTATAATTGCCAGGCCTTAAAGGTAAAAATGAAGTGTTGGAGCATTCACAACTTCTGAAGGCAAGTTGTTCCACTGATTAATTGTTCTAACTGTCAGGAAATTTCTCCTTAGTTCTAGGTTGCTTCTCTCCTTGATTAGTTTCAACCCATTGCTTCTTGTCCTGCCCTCAGGTGCTTTGGAGAATAGCTTCTTTGTGGCAACCCCTGAGATATCGGAACACTGCTATCATGTCACCCCTAGTCCTTCTTTTCATTAAACTAGACATACCCAATTCAGTAGTGGGTTCTAAAACCCTTTACTACCTGTTCGTGTGCGTGCTTGCGCATGCGCAGAAGCGTCCCGGGCGGGTGGGCAGAGCCTCCCACCGCTGCCGCTACCAGTTCTAAGAGCAACCCACCGCTGACCCAATTCCTGCAACCGTTCTTTATATGTTTTATCCTCGAGTCCCCTAATCATCTTTGTTGCTCTTCTCTGCACTCTTTCTAGAGTCTCCACATCTTTTTTTACATCTCTTTTAGAGGAGGAGGGGGAGGAGGGGGAGGGGGAGGAGAGATCCAACTGATATACTGTACCCGGAGAAGCTATGTTTGCTTGGTATTTTCACTTAATGCATTATTACAAACAAGCTTATATGAAGGTCTTCAAATGGATAAAGGAAAAGGTTGTAACACAATCCTTTGATTATTTGGAAGTAAAGTTACTCTGAGTTTGATATGGCTCATTCGCTAGCATTTTAGAGGGGATGACAATCATGTGGAATGGTTGTCACAAATCGGTATCTGGGAAGTGTGAAATGTAAACCCAAAATTTCATTTCTAAGAGCAAATTGTGTTTCTCTCAGTGTCATCTAGCCATCTCTCCCCTCTTTGGTATTATTCTGGGGCACATAGTTAAACAACATTGACAACTTTGTTCCCTCCCTGAGTTAATGAAAATTTGGCCAAGTCATCCAGCTATTATCTTTTAGTCCGTATGAGGCCTGCGGTGACAGAAAAGAGCTACCTCCAGCTGGTCTTGGTTCCTTGCCAAACTCTGAAAGTCAGTCGTTGACTCTCATGCTCTGCTTAAAAACATTCCACATTGTGTTAATCCTTGTGGTTAGCAAGATCTTTCTGGCAAGCCTGCCAGATTCTTTCTAATGCTTAACAAGACAATTCTCTCCCACTGCACTGTAGGTTAAGGGTAGAGCCAGGGTCTTAATTCATCCCATGCCTACAGTAATATGTGCAGAGATTATCCAAGAATCCTACTGACTGCATCAAAAGTACTTGGATTGGGTACCTGCTGTGCTGAAGACACAGTAAAGGTCTGTGTTCATCTAAACACATATATCTTATGCTTTGCCAAAGTAAACTCTGCTGTTTTTGGCTGAGCTCCTGGTTAGGTTTCAGATGCCAATTTCATGGCTCACCTTATCATCTCAGACATGGCTGAGTACGAGCTTCTTTCCACCGATGCCACTTTCTGTTTAACTGAAAGGATTAGACTTCCCCCCGCCCCTCTTGTCCTTCTCCCTCCACCCCAGCCCAGATTCTACTTCTGGGCTATAGCATGCTGTTTTTTGATGCCCCATCCCAGCAAATTGGATGCCTTCCTCTTGACATACAGTGTGTGGGGGATGAGGCTGTATTTATACCAAAAAGAAAGAGAACTTCAATATCCTGTTTTGAGCCCCCAAAAGAGAAGCTGGTGTATATGGATTCCGCCCCTGCTAGCAACAGATTGTATTTACATTTGAATCCCTAAACGTGCACACATACACATACACCCACACATATGCAATTGTAATAATAAATAATACTTCTGCATAATTTGACATAATGAATTTAAAATAAAATTAATACTTCTTATGTTTTGAGAAAAAAATATCTTCATTTTGCTTTAGAGCAGCGGTTCTCAACCTGTGGGTCATGACCCCTTTGGGGGTCGAACGACCCTTTCACAGGTGTCGCTGCGTGTGCTAGCCCGCTATCTTTGTGCCACCGTCAGCAGGGGTGAAATGCTCCCGGTTCGGGTGTGCCTGCGGGTCGCCGGACAGCCGGTAGTGACGGAAGCGGGAGACTTCTCCCGGACACCACCATTTGGGTTCTTTTACCCTCTGCGCATGCGCAGAATGCTTTGCGCATGCGCAGAGGGTAAAAGAACCCAAATGGCGGCATCCGGGCAGGTGGGCGAAGTCTCCCGCTTCCATCGCTATCAGCTGTCCGGCGACCCGCAGGCACGCCCGAACTGGGAGCATTTCACCCCTGGTGCCACGCCCCCTTTGTTACGGCGGCTTCCGGGCGAAGTCTCCCTCTTCCGACGCTATCAGCTGTCCGGCGACCCGCAAGCAAGCCCGAACCGGGAGCATTTCGCCCCTGGTGCCACGCCCCCTTTGTCACCTCATCCCACGTGGGGAGGGGGTGGGGAGGGGGTCACGGGGGGGTCGCGGCATTAGGAAGGTTGAGAACCACTGCTTTAGAGGAAGTCTAAGTTAAATCGGCTTTCATGGAGGGAATCAAAAGGAGCGGGCAAATTTCAGGCTTGTGGTCTATGCTCCGTATATTTAGTGGTTTCCTAAATTTTCCAGTTAGAACTAGTTATCAGAGACATAAAGGTAGAATTAAACAATTTTGTCAAAAATATGTGGTACATGGTATGATGTTTAATATTAGAATAAAATTCCCTATTTCCGCAAATTCTTCATTTCAGCAATTTCTAGAAGTACAGTTGCATTATTCTATTGCTGGAAAAACACACCTTAAGGGCTAATAAATGTATTGTGGCTGAAACTCACAATAGAATCAATTTGTTAATTTTAGTTCTAGCTCTCACTGTCATTTTAGTAGTATAATTATCAATGGAATGACTTTTAATGTTTCTAAAATTAAGTAATTGAGTAGTGTGCAGCAACAGCCAAAAAAGCTAATACAATGCTTGGTTTTATCAACAGAGGCATAGAATCAAAAGCACGTGAAGTATTAGTACCGCTTTATAAATCCTTAGTAAGACCACACCTGGAATACTGCATCAGTTTTGGTTAACACATTACAAAAAAAAAGGTTGAGACTATAACTAAAGGGCTGCCACAAAATAGGGGTCGACTTATTTTCCAAAGCACCAGAACGCAAGACAAGAAACAATGGATGGAAACTAATCAAGGAGAGAAGCAACCTGGAATTAAGGAGAAACTTCCTAACAGTAAGGACAATTAACCAGTGGAACAGCTTGCCTTCAGAGGTTGTGGGTGCTTCATCATTGGAGGTTTTTAGGGGGGAAAAACTGGACACCCACTTATCTGAAATGGTATGGGGCAGTGTTGGCGAACCTTTTTGGCACCGAGTGCCAAAACGGGAGCGGGCTCACGCGCGCGCAGGGGAGAGCCGGAAACCGGAAGAGCAGTTCCCCAGTGCGCATGTGCGCACCAGAGCCGAGGTGGCGCAGTGGTTAGAGTGCAGTACTGCAGGTTTAGGGGGGAAAAACTGGACACCCACTTATCTGAAATGGTATGGGGCAGTGTTGGCGAACCTTTTTGGCACCGAGTGCCAAAACGGGAGCTCGTGCGTGCATGCGTGCGCGTGCCCCCCCATGCCAGAAACCAGAAGAGCAGCCGCCCGGTGCGCATGCGTGCACCGGGAAGACGANTGAGCAGGGGGTTGGACTAGAAGGCCTCCAAGGTCCCTTCCAGCTCTATTCTACTCTGAAAAAAGGAAGCACAAAAATTAGCAATAAATCATAACCTATCTTACCTGATTTTGATAGAGTCTCTCAGATTGTGGTCCAGGATTTACATATTCTAAAATGCAAGTAAATCAAACTTCTCTTCATGAAGATTGCCTTCCAGCTGTTTAGTAATTTACCACCTATTATAGGAAAATATTTATTTTGCTAGCTCAATTTGATGGTGTTTAGATATGTACATGCCTCATTATAGCTCATCATAGCTCATCATCCCGGTGAACACAAGCCATTGACCAAATTTCTTTATAACATATAGAACAGGAGATAATTTTTGACTAAAGAAAACATCTGCAATGCAAATAAAGTGTGAAGTTGCTCTATCACTCTTTTAACCAGCTTTCTCACCCTAGGGAACTCCACTGAGGTTTGCAGATGATCACACATAATGATGTGGTTCCTTGTTAACTAACAGTAATTTTTGCCAGACCGTAAAATTTGCTGTGAAAAAGTTCAGCTTCACAAGTGCAACAGAGATGACTAATTTTTCTGGTGTCCTCCAGTTTTTCTTTATACTATCAGTCTTCCATGTTGTCATCACAACATTTCTGCCTGGTACGTTAAGCCACGATAGAGTGACCAACTCTGTATCATCTACAAAACTTCCTGATTACAAAAGCATACGATGTTGATATACCTAATCCTAGACCACTACAGATCAAGTAAATTACTCTTTACAGAAATCCTGTAGAATTCTTCAGTTTACTAATACGATGAGCTTATTTGTTAATATAATAAAGTTGATGGATATAGTGAGCTTATATCATGCCATTTTCAGTTCAATGTTATGCAGTCACAACACTTAAGAACATGGCCTTGTGCAGTTTTCATTTAAAATAAGTTTTACTCGTTTGCTGAGTCCAAAATGAATGTGCAGAGTTCAGCATAGTACACGACAGTACTGGAAGTAATGATCAACATGTCCCATAAACTATGCTTTCTTCCAAGTCCTAAAGAACTACCTAAACAAATAACAACAAAGGGCCTTTGTAATTCTCCAAGGACTGTAGGCAATTCCCCAAAGTAAAGTTTATTCAAATCACGACCAGAATACAATGAAAGTTCACACATTTAGCACACAGGAAAGTTGAACCACATGCCAAAACAGTATGTCATCATATCCTTATCTGAATAAGCTTTAAGAATCCTTCCTGACCAACAGTATGTTGCAAGCAAACTACGGTATTTGACTGTGTTTCAATTCCAGATGACATAGAAAATTCCCTTTCTTTTGTGTAATTATGAAAGAATATAAAATTTAAATAGGACCAGATGATGCAGGCAGTTAAGAACATAAGAATAACTTTGCTGGATCAAACTGAGGCCCATCTTAGTCCAGCATTTTGTTTCTCACAGCTGCCAACCAGATGACTTTGAATGCTTGCAAGCAGGAGGTGGAGAAATATCTCTCCCCTACTGTTGTTTCCTGCGCAACTTGTACTTGGAGGCATATTGCCCTGATGCAGAGCTAATGTTGCATTTTCAAGGCTAATAAACCTTGGTAGACTTGTCCTCCATGAATTTATCCATGTAAGCCATACAGAGCATGTAGCTAATGGAGGAGACATATAGAAAACAAAATGTAGGAGGCACAGCTTTAGTGAAGCTGACTCTTCACACATGTAACCTATTGACCAGAAGGGGGTAGTGGGGTGTAACAAGAGAGTTAATTATTTACCCCGTGTCCCTTCTTCATTGAAAACTCTGCCTGGTCCTTGTCTATGGGATTGTTAATATGATGTCACTTCCTTCTGCAGTCACATGCACAGAGCATGTTTTTAAATTTTTTTTCTTGGTAGGGTATAGTTAACTAGGTGGTGGATTTGACTATCCCTACAGTGTATATCATACAACCCATATCCTTTATCCTATAATTATAAAACTAGCTTAATTAAACACATTGTTTAGGGTTTAGGATTGTCACTCTCAAGAACATTTACAGACACATACAGAATGTTTACACACATGCACACAAGCACATGCATCATAAAAGTACATAATTTTCAGTAGTGGTTGTGCCCTTCCAAGTATCATATATCCAGGGTCTTTGCTGTTCAGATAATTCATTTATAATACTGCCATTTAGAAAATATTTTTGTACTCTCTCCGATTGTATATCTGTATCATCTCTCCAAACATATGTCTCAAATTTAAAAAAAAAGATTTCTATATTTGTTTACCTTTTTGTATCCTGGTCTCACATAAATACAGGCTTTATGCCAGAGGCCATTTCAAATATCTTATAGTTTGGCCTTTCCTCATCAATAATTCTTGTAATACCTTTGGATTCTTTTATGTCTGTTTTTGGTAGTTTTATGATTATTGCAAACTGCTTTGGAATTGTTAGTGATGAAAAAGTTTACAGAAATAGTAGGCATTGGCATGTACTGGCAACTCAGTGTGGAATTAAATGATTCAGGGTATTTATTTTTTTTAATTTTCTTAAGATAGGATGTGTCCAGCTTATCCTGGATGGCTTTGGTCAAAAGTATTAAAAGAATGCCCATGAGGGGACATGACACATTCAGAGTAAGAAAGAAACCCACTGTGAAGTCACCTAGATAAACAACTTAGAGAAAATTCAGATAAGGCTTTGGGAGAAAAGGCTCACTCCTATGGAACTTCTTCTGCAAGTTACCATCTTGGTCTCTACACAACAAGGTTGTGATGAGAGACAGAGGGAGAGAGAGAGAATGTCATGCAAAACTTTATTCAAACACCCTTCAGGGAAAGTTCTATTGCTCTCCTTTTACCATGTGATTTTCATGTCACTCTTCCTCCTCCTGTCATTTCCCTCTCTGCCCTTTTCTCAAATATTTTGTTCACTTCAGTTTTATATATGGCACTTTCTCACTGGTTTGTCAGAATCGGTCAGCGAGCCTCTACAGCAATTGACACAGGCAATTCAGAAGGTGTATTATGGACCTTGGACCATGTTATTTGGTTCTAAATAGAAGGCTTTCCTTTGGCTATTACAATCATGGCACATTGGCATTTTAAAGCCGTAAGTCACCCCCCCACCTTTGTCCCAAATGCCATAGTACAAATTGCCTACAACAAATGACCTTTTCAGTTGGGTCCGGTGCTGAGCCAAAGAAATCAAAATATACATTTGGCAGGCAGATATACAGAAGATCAATTTGCAGCATGGTTTAAATTCTGAAGAGTGGGCACTTTGGATATTAAGCATGATAAAAAGCATCATAATATGCGCACCGCATTTACTTTTCTTAAGAACTCTGGTTATGGTCCAATCTAAGTTAAGCACTTTTTAAATCCATTACATCTGTCCCATTAGGATTTACTTTTGCTAGATTTTGATAATGTGATTCTGATAATTTGCATCAGAATAGATACAACTATTGATGGAGTGCTTTGTTTACTGTCTTGATAAGCAGCATTCTTCTGAGTAACGAGGAAGAAGCCCCCTACATTATGAAGATAACATAAAGAATAGCTTATATTGAGTTGAGCTTGACTCATGGTCACTTCATGGACACATCCATGTAATTTTTTTGACAATATGTCTTGCCTTCTTCCTCAAAATAATTTTGGCCTTCCAGTCCAACTTAAAACCCTTCAAGCTGCTTGACAGCCTCCCTTCAAATTAAAACCAGAGCCAAGCATGATTGATTGATTGATTGATTGATTGATTGATCATATGGCATATCATATATGGAATAGCAATTTGAATTAAAATATAAATT
>QLTV01000974.1:12405578-12436632 GCA_003457575.1 Thermophis baileyi
ATTCAAATTTGCATGGGGCGAGCAAACACTCATCTCTCAAGGAGCCCGTCCGAAGCACTTCTCTCAGCTGTAGTGCAGCACCAGCATTTGAAGCGGTGGGGGAAACTTCGGCCAGGCTCCTCGAAAGATGAATGCTTGCTCGGCCCCATGCAAATTCTCGAGCCCAGACGAAGTTTCCCGCGCCACTTCAAATGCTGGTGCCGCACTACAGCTGAGAGAAGCACTTCGGCCGGGCTCCTCGGGAGACGAGAGTTTGTTCAGCCCCATGCAAATTCTCGAGGAGCCCGGCCGAAGTTTCCCGTGCCACTTCAAATGCTGGTGCCGCACTACAGCTGAGAGAAGCAGCCGGAGTTTGCTGTCCATTGCGGATGCTAGCTCAGCCCCCTGCAAACTCTCACCACCTGCAAAGTTGCACATTGCAAGTGCCACCCCAGGGCAGAGATTTCCAGCCCTACCACGGCTGGTCCCATATTCCAGAGCTGTAGTAGTCACACTCACAGAACTGGCCCATTGCAGCTCCTCCACCCGGGTGCACTGTCCATTGCGGATGGCCCCTGCAAACTCGTCTCTCGAGGAGTGCTCACTGAAGTGGTGTGGGAAACTTTGGCCGGGCTCCTCGAGAGACGAGAGTTAGCAGGGGGCCGATCTAGCAGGCGCTTTCTCTCGGGCCTCCCACCCGGAGGCCTCACAGAAGGAGAGATGTAGACCCAAAAGGCAACTGAACCTCCCCCCCCAGGCAGCCGTTCGGCTGAGCGCGGCGAGTTCCTGTTCCAGCTCGTGTGGCTCGCACTGCTATACTCAAGGTGAGGTTTGCGCTTGGCCTTAAGAGTGGGGGCTGGCATGTGGGTGGGGTGATGTTGGGCGGTGCAGCCTTGTGTTCCCTCACGTGGACTGGAGTAATTGCTCTCGGCCATATCTGGCCCAGGGGCCAAGATTTCTCCACGGACCACCAAAATTTTCTCACGGACCACCAGTGGTCCGCGGCCCACAGGTTGGTGACCTGTGATCTATCCAATGCCCCATTTCATGGAGGATAGAAATTGAAAGGGAAAGTCCATAGTTTCATAGCCTCCCAGATAAACCCAGCTGTTCCTAGGTGATGGTGGAGAATGGAATCATGAGAACCAAAGATTGGGTTCCTTAACTGATTCCTGGCAAGACAGTTCATCTTGTTCCAAAAATCCAAATCTTTGCTACTTTTATTGGTTAATTTCTGATTATAGATATAGATTTGAGAATGAGATAATGGAATTCCGCACACGCACCATTCACCTAAAAGTGGAATCTTAAGATTTGTATGTAGTTTCTTAAAGTATGCAATCTACTCCATGATACAAGTGAACTCATATAAAAAGTTAGACAAATAAAACCCAAACAAAACATGCAGCATTGGGTTCCAAAACAAATCTAGAAAAGCTTCATTTTTCTGGAAGACAGTCAGTGTTGGAGATACATTCACTCCAAATAAGGCCACAAAGGCCACCCTGGCCAAAGCTTCCACCTACTGACCTAGCAGAAGCTTCAAGTCCAGAAGGACCCCCAAGTCATAAATGTGCTCCTTCGAGGCAATACCCCTCCATTCAGAGACAAAACACAAGTTGTAGAATAACTCTAATAAACAAACAGCAACTTTGTCTTGCTGTTCTCTTCCATCCAGACCTGCACAACCTTGAGCCACTGGGATTGGACTTAGGGTGTACATCTTTTAAGATTTGAAGGCACAAATACTATTGTCCAACTAAGATGGCTTTGTGGTCATAGTCTAGCCTTACATCTAGTAGAATAATTTCTCGTGGAACTTGATAGAGCAGAATGTAATTGAATTCTGGAGGCAATTCTGAATTGCTGATTTTTTTCCCCCTGAATTCTGAATTTTTTTCAAAGAAACTAAACTGAATTAGTTTTCAGAAGGAGATTTCACATGAATTGTTTAGTTATTTCATTAGATATTGTATTGTGTTGTATTGCATTGTGTTTACACTTTATACTACTAGAGGGCACGAAGGTTCAGCAGTGTAAGATGCTGAACTTGTCAGCTGGAAAGCTAACAGCCCAACTTCAAGACTTGAGCGTTGCGCAACAGGGTGAAGTCCCGTTCCTACCCTACCTCCTGTCCACCTAGCACAGGGGTGTCAAACTCACATCGTCACGGCGGTGTCACTTTTTTCCTCTTCACTAAACCGGGTGTGGGTATGGCCAGCATGTGACACATCTGGCGCATGGGCCGGGAGTTTGGCAGCCCTGACCTAGCAATTCCAAAGTAGGCAAATGCGAGTAGATTAACAGGTACCACTTTGGTGGGAAGGAAAATGCATTCTGTGTGCCTCGGTGTATAGTCCTGTTGGCCACATGACTATGGAAAATGTCTTTGGACAACACTGGCTCCCTCGGCTAAGAAACAGAGATGAGCACACACACCCCTAGAGCCAGACACGACTGGACAGGGAAACCTTTACCTTTTATTACTACACAAATCTGTCTGCATCAATGTATAGTATAAATCTAGACAACAAGTAGATTATTTGGAATTGTTCATTCTGCTCCTTTCATACAGCCTTTTCCACTATATTGGCTAAAACAAAGGAGACAAAATGAAATTGTTCTATGTCTATTAATCAGCCTACTGTGTTGCAGGCCTGGACTTTTTAAAAAGCAGAGTATTCCAGTACATGGAGAGAGTCTGCATATTCTGCATAGGCACACAGCCAAAGCACTGAGACATAGGAAAATATGATCCTGTTTTCATTCAAGTGTTTAGTCTTACAAATTTGGAAATCTGTTAGTGTGGAAAAATTTAAAGGTCATCTAAAGGATAAAAAGAATTGGCAGAATTCTAGTTTCAGTTCAATAAAATTGTGATAATATAAATGTGCACGCTGTTGCCTACCTTCCTTTTAGGGTTTTAGACTAAACTGAGACTAAGAGTATTTTAAATCAATGGATCTTAATTGCAATTTATACTGCAATCCAGTAGTGGGTTCTAAAACCCGTTGCTACCGGTTCGCGTGCGCAGAAGCATCCCGAGCGGGTGGGCGGAGCCTCCCACCGCCGCTACCGGTTCTAAGAACTGGGCCGAACCGGGAGCAACCCACCGCTGCTGCAATCCCAAGGGAAGGTAATTGGAAGCACCTTCCTTTGACTAGGTTGGGTTTTTTTTGTTTTTTGCTTTTTGCTTTTATGACAATGTATAGAAAATGAATATTAAGGGTCCTCTTAATATTCACTTATTCAGAAGTGAACTCCATTTTTAGGACTGGAACCTAAATTACTATGGTTGGTGAATCAGAACTGCTGAGAATTTCTTTGTTCACAAGGAAAGTGCAGTATGCACTAATTACTAGCTACATGGTTGTGCTTATTGCATAGCAAGAGAACAGAGACTATTATTTTGCTGGATGGAAAATAAGTTATTCCTATCTTGGTAGGATCTTTCGGGTCCCTCCCAATTTGATAATTCCAGGATACCTCCTGCAGCTGATATACCCAAAGTCCAAATATAGTCCTAGAGATGTTCTTATTTGGTTAATTACACCTTGTATCTACTTTGAGTCAAATCACAATTCAAAGCTCTGTGGAAAATCAAAGAGGGTATAACCTGGTCCGTCTTTTGAGTTTCAGGCAGATTTCTATTGGGAAGGAGATGGGAATTGCTCTGTCATTTCTGAATCATGGAGGGGGAATAAAAAGAGAAAGGAATCTCAACATTTGCTTTCCCAGTTGTGCATTACTGCAAGGAGAACTGATAAAGATTACTGCATTAAATCTACAATGCAAAGGCCTAATTATGGCTAACATACAGTGCTTGAATTTTTATTACCATTGATGTACATCCTAGCTTTTCCCCACTGTTTCACACACAGCCTCCTTTTTGGCTGTCTAAGCAGAAAAGCCATGTAGACTCAGAGATCATCTGTTTCCCTGATGAATTAAAAAGGCTTGGCATGCAAAAATTGACTCACTGGACTCATTTTTCATAACTCAGATTGGGCTTGAGCTCTGACCAGACAGAGGTGAAAGCAGATGTTTCTCTTTGGCCATGATGCTTGGCGTCTTGAGGAACTAGGCATGTTGAAATGGCCCCCCTGGATATTCCCTGAAATATGCTGTTTGCAAATCCTGGAAATAGGGCTGGTGAGAAAATAAAATGCAAAGGGAGCTAATTGTGACATTCGCTGAGCTGTGTGTTCTTTGTGGCCTGTTCCAGCGCACTTATCTTCCTTTCGCTCATTATCTTGTTTGCTATGTGTGGCTGAATAAGCGTATAACCTCTAAGGCCTTGGAGCAGATCATTAGGAGTTACTGATTAACACTATGTTTCAGTAGCAGATCCTGAGTTCCTCTTTTTACAAACTGAAGGGGTCTGGCTTTATGATTTTTTAATTAGAGTGTAAATATTGCAGCACCATAAACTGCTTGATTGATTGCTGATGGGTAAGGAAGTTTGCACTTCGGAATAAGGACACTGGGAGGCCTCATATCTGCTGTTTTCTCAGTGTAGCCGTTGGCAGTTCATGAAGCTTTGGCAGCTACTTATCTACAGCTTTTCTCAGTCTATATTTTGATCAATAACATTCACAAAATATCTTTTTTAAAGTAGAAAATTGTTAATATTAAAACCTGGCTTTATCAACTTGGCTAACTCTTCTGCTTCTAGCAGTACCTTTTTACAAGAGAGAAGCTACCATGTTGCCTCCACTAAGACTGAAAATGACTGCAATCAAAAGCAACTAGTTTATTAAAATAAATGCTATTTCTCAGTGTCAACACTTGGCCTACACTTGCAAGCTAAGTTTATAGATCTTTACCCTGAGAAGGGCAAGATTATGGACTTTCCCTGGCAATTATTAAGATATGCAAATTAAGGAATCCATTTTTTTCCTCTAATTAGAAAAAAATCTAGAAAGTTCTCAGAAATCATTTCCAGAAGAGTTAAATAATAGCCACCTGTAGACACCAAAGGGAGACAATCAAAATGTTTTTAAAAACAGCCAGTGTCAGCATATCTTCAGAGGAATGCTGCTTGTACTGCATTAACATGGTCACATCTGATATGTTTATGTTCCTAACCAATATTATGTATTCTACCATCAGCATGAACATTCCTTATCCATGCATTCATAAATATATTAAAAAGCCCAAAAGAACACTAGCAATAGCAATAGCATTTAGACTTATATAATGCTTCAAAGTGCTTTTACAGCCCTTTCTAAGTGGCTTACAATGTCAAGCATATTGCCCCTAACAATCTGGGTCCTCGTTTTACCAACCTCAGAAGGATGGAAGGCTGTGTCAACCTTGAGCCGGTGAGGATCGAACTCCTGGCAGTGAACAGAGTCAGACTGCAATACTGCATCCTAACCATTGCGCCCCACACTGTCTCCTCATTTAATCCTTCTCAGAGCTGAACCCATTTGCCAAGCACTGTTGTTATTCTAATGCAGGGTTTACTTCCCTCAGATATTAATTTTCCTGCATTCAGCAACCAGCATTCAACTCTACACTGACACTGAATGTCCCAAGGGTGCTTTTTTCAAGAGGCAACTGGACTTTCTGGCTTTTCTTTGTAGACGTTTCGCTTCTCATCCAAGAAGCTTCTTCAGCTCTGACTGGATGATTGGAAAATCAGAGCTGAAAAAGCTTCTTGGATGAGAAGCGAAACGTCTTCAAAGAAAAAACAGAAAGTCCAGTTTCCTCTTGAAAAAGCACCTTTGGGACAGCCATGACCTGGATGACTGAGACTCTCCATAGACACTGACAATGAATGTTATATAATTCAACTTTGTTCAATACCATATGCTTTTTTAAAAAAAAATCAACAAAAATGTCAAAAGCTTTTTTTCTCTCATTTTCATACATTCCTCAATGATCTGCTAAAGAACAAAAACCTGAGCCACATTATACTAACAAAACCTTACTTGTTCTTACTCACATGAGAAGCCAAATCAAAATTCTCCCAAATCACAGCTGATTATAGCAATAGCACTTAGACTTATATACCACTTCATAGTGCTTTACAGCACTCTCTGGGTGGTTTACGGTGTTAGCATATTGCCCCAACAATCTGGGTCCTCAGAAAGATGTAAGGCTGAGTCTGTTAAGTATTCATGAACTGGGAGAGCCATGTTAACAAGGTCAGCCAATGAATAGGCATAGCAACTAAGTCAGCCAATGGGAGCTAACCACATCTGAGTCTGTGCAGAGAATCGAAATTGAAACTTAAGCTTGAGGCTGGGCGTGGCTCAGCCCACTCTGTGTTTGTCCACTCTGAACTCTGAAATTAAACTAACTGTTCTCTCCTGCCTGTGTGTTTGCTTGTAACTGCTTGAAGAAGAATCTACATTGGTATTGTATATATATTCTTGTATATAAAGAAGTTTCTTATTTAAATGAATCCTGCTGCATCAGTCTGCCTGTATGTGCTTTCTGGATTTAATTTTCTGCAACAAACTCTGATAGAGTCAACCTTGAGCCTTTCAGGATCGAACTCCAGACTGTGTGTAGCCTTCAATGCTGCATTCTAACCACTGCACTACCAGGGCTCAGTGGAATTATATATGATTACTCTTCTCCCTTTGGCTAGGGTTTTACCTTCTAGCTGAACTGCTATGCTTTGATATATTCTGCTTTTCCTCTCTGTATGGGAAGAACTCATCAATCCATTCATTTTTCTTATTGCCAAATTGAGATTCAGTGGTACATATTGAGTTACATGCAATCAATAGGGGATTCTGTTTGTATGGCTATTCTTAGAAAGCAAAATAGGATGACAGTAACCTAATTTGGTATTTCCATATGGCCATCATCACTGTCCATAAGTAAAAAGGCATTTGATATAGTAGAAAGGTACATATGGAGAAACTGAACTGATAACCAAAGGTTATTATTAACTTCAGGTGCAATATTAGAATAGAATCATTTTTGTCTTGTGTCATTTTTATTTATTACAGAAAATATGAATATTGAGCCTCTCTGATATTTTATTTTGGATTAGCCAGAATTGTAGCAAATGGAGCAATTCCATTTCTCTTTTCTGTTGCCTTCTTTCAACCTTCTAATTCTATTGTCCTTTCCCTCTTCCCTCCAAACCTCTCTGTAATGAAGTTGTGGCCTTTGTCTATGTGTGTTTCACTAGACTGTATTTTCAGAATGTAAATCTGAAGCTGCAATTCAATGTCACTGTACAGTGAAAAAGGTTTCAATATTTTCACATATATATAGGTTTGAATATATACATGATTACACTTTATGCTACTAATCTAGGCTCACATATATTACAAAGCACATTATATTACTGCACAGGTAAGCATCATGCACGCCACCCTATGCCACTACACATACATTCCCCTATCATCCACCATTATCAAAAGTCATATGCAAAATTTTGGAGAAACGAACTTCTCTCTTCAAATTTCAAGGCTCTCCAGGTTAAGAGAGAAGTTGCACAAGAAATTCCCAAACCTAATGGCATAATCTGTCTGCTTGTTCAATTATAGATGGTAGAAATCAAGAGAACAGCAGCCCATGGTTGTTGTTTTTTTCATTATGTAAATCTAGCAGCAGCAAGAAAAAGGAAATAATTCTTAGAGAGGCAGGTGGCTGCTAAAAAGCCCTCTGCACTGATTTGCTGCTGCTTTAGATAGTAGAGCATTCCCAGCAGCCCTGGTTTGTTTTTGTTTTGTTTTTTGGTAGCATAAGGAATGTAGGTGGAAAATTAAATAAAATTTAACCCTTTTAAGTATATTAGGAATTTCTAATTCATTTCCATCATTTTCCCCTCATAACCAGGGCAGATAAGAACAAAGAAAGAAATGACAAAGTTCATTTTTCTTTCTTGAAAATGGATAAACTGGGTACATTAAGATCCTTCCTTCCTTCCTTCCTTCCTTTTTGGCTATGTTTACACAACATGCAGATTATAGCAGCAGGTGTTGTGCAAACAGAACCCATCTCCCATCTCTGTGTGACATATACAGTGTTCTAGCTCGGGAGAACGAAGGGTCAGAAACTGAGGCAAGACAGCTCTGGGAACAAGACCCCTTTATTTGATAACAGCTGCTAACAGAGCAGAGCAGTAACCGGCAACAGGCAACTTTCTGTCAAGCCGCTATTTATATAGCGGCTGTCAAAACGAGCAGCCAATGGCGGGGCTGTAACTTTCCCGCCGGCTGAACTGACAGATCCCAGCCAATGGAAAAACTCTACCTAGTTGCTAGGTAGATTTCAAGCGTGGGGACGCAGCATGCAGATGTGTATATAGAGGCTGGGTTAGTGAGATATCCTGAAACATAAATGAAGCAGCCATATTTTCACCTAACGTGTTGTGCAAATCCACTGAATTTTGGGGTAAATATCTGGTGTGAGCATGATCATACTTCTGTCAGGCAGAAGTGATGAGGGCTCCTTGGTGCTCTCTGAGCTTGCTTGTTTTCTTGCAGAATGTTTCATTACCCTAACTAGGTAACATAAGAGATTAGTAGTTGTCCATGTATACCAGGGGTGGGGAATGATGGCCCTTTTATCACTTGTGGACTTCAACTCCCAGAATTCCTGCTGGCTCAGGGATTCTGGGAGTTGAAGTCCACAAGTCATAAAGGGGCCATTGTTCCCCATCTCTGATATAAACCAAGGTTTTATTGGGTTCAATTTCTCTCAAACTACCTGTATTGTATGAACATTATAACACTGACAAAAGTAGATTTTTCAAATCCTGCTCTTTCAGTCCTCCATGAAAGAGTGTAAGATGCAGAGAGGCTGAAAAAGTTAGTTGCACCATTATAGACCTCAGAGGCAAGCAGCACAGAACATATTTCGCCATCTCTGGTTGGTTGAAGCACCAAACTTTGCCTGTTGCTAGTGTTTAAGGTCACTAATCACTGACCTGATTAGGACTTTTTTCTCTAAATGAAAGCTTTTGACTCAGTGAGATTGCCAAAAATACTAGAGAGGAGATTGTTCAATGTGTCATCCAAACCCAGAAAATTCAGTTAATTTAAGAAATATGGCCATAGATAAACAGCCACACAATCATTAACCACTGTTCTTTGAAAGAGAGAAAGAAAGTCGTACATCTTGCTTTGGGGAAATGAGTTACCAGGAATTTCTTTTATTTTATTTTCCAGAGTATTAATACTTTTGCATCTAATAGGAGAATTACACAGCAATTTCAATGGTGAGAAGTCATGAGGGGTTCAGTATTACTTTTAAAATCTGTCAGTTAGAAATGTTTTTATAACAGCTATATTGTTTAGAAGATTCAGGGCTTCAGGGCAAAAGCAGAGTCTTTGCTAACAGTACATTTTAAATGAAATTGATTGCATATTTTTAATCTGTAAATGTCCACTGAGTATAGAAACAGGATCTGTTTGCACAAATATGTACAGAAATGACATGGACCAGAAAAGAATTAACTTGGTTATACCGAAATAAGCAGACTTGCTAAAAGTATTAGAAGAACTTGGTAAAATCTCCCACCCCCAAAAATATTTTCTTTCATTTTATTTTTTCAGGAGCAATTTATAAGCAAATAATTCTGATTGCTCTTAAAGACAAAAAGAATGACTGGTCTATTCCTTTAAAATTTGCAGATATAAACAAATGCCATAACTGAAAAAAAGATTGTTTTTTTTTTAACTTTAGCTCATTGGGTTTCCTTGTTAATCTTTAATTTCACTGTTCAGTTTATAAACTGCCAATTACAAATTAATTTTCAAGGCCATCCCATATAATACTCTTTGAGCATAAATCTTGTTGAGATGAATGGGGCACATAAAGCAATCCTAAGCATGTTGAGTTGGAAGTAATTTGATAGGCTTTCTATCTAATACTTGTTGATAGAATTGCAATTTATTGAACAATGAGGAGCAAATGACTCTTGGACTTTGATGCATCTGACACCGGCCACATCCTACATTTTGTGATGGGATTTCCATCATACAATAAAGTTTCGCTTGGTTTTTGTTTTCATTTTATTCGCAGTCCATCTCCTAAATCTGTTTGGGAGATTCTATCAACATTCCAGATAAAACTTGTTGGAGGTGCGTAGCAGTAGTGGTATTCACTTACCTTCGCTACCGATTCGGAAACGTGAGCGCTTGCGCGCAGCACTTCTGTGCATGCGCAGAGGGTCCGTGATGACGTCCTGGCGGGTGGGTGGAGCCTCCTGCCGCCGCTGCTACCGGTTCGCCCAAACCGGTAGAATACCACCACTGGTGTGTAGCTGAAATGCAAGAGGAAAAACAATCTATTCCACCAACAATTTCCTTTGCCTGAAGGGTTGTTGTTGTTTTGCATGCAATTCATATTCTGGATTGGAACTTTTGGGTTTGCCCTCCCTATAAAGCAGACAATAAGCTACCAGATGGCAAAGAAGACTATATCAAATATTCCTTGACAAATATAGACAAAACTGTGAGTAGGACATTATCACCTTAGCTTTCTCCTTTTTTTACCTTAAATAGAAGACTTCATTCTGCCCCCTTTGTTTATGGAAGAGATGGAAGGGATTCTTTTTATTTGGTGTATAACTCTAAGGAGATTATTTCTTCTCTTTCTTTTGATAATCTGTTTATCAATTTGATAATTTGATAATGTCTTTCTTTCTAAATTATTATTATTTATTAAATAATTTGTAATTGTGACAAATAGACCAGGGGAGTAAAAGAATTTTCAAAGCCAAGCAGAGAAACTGTTGCTGGTTATTTGTAGCATTATTTGCAAGGGTTGGAAAAATATTTCTTGCCAAAAGCTGGTATCTTTGAAGCACTGTGGTTTTACAGCATATTAAGTAGGCACCCTGACATATGACTTACTTCTCTGTCGCTGATGGACTTGGTATCACTGTGGGCTGTGCACAATAGATCTCGGGCACATAGGGAGGGAGGAAATTGCATTATCTAATGATCACGGTATGTGCTATGGCCCATCCGCCTTTGCAAATCCTGGTTTTCTTTTTTAAATATAGTGCCCATAAATAAATGTTAAATAATTCATGACCATAATTTTGTAAATTCAGCTAGGCCACACCTCTCTGGGGGCATATTTATGAATGTGCTTCAGCCTCGAATCAATGTGTCTGCCAGGCTCACGAATGTGGAGCCGGAATTCCCACATCTAGACCAAAATGCTGTAAAGGACTCCAATTCCACTTCAGCGGTCATCCATCATACTGTCACTTTAATTCAGATGCTGCTACTTGTTTTAATAACATACATCTTACACAAAGAATATTGCTAACACAATATTCCTGAGGTAGGGCTTTTACAACCCCATAAAATGGCATTAACCCCTTGATCTCTGATCTTCTTTTCATGCGCTCGTGCTCTTGCTCTTTAATGCTTATCAATAACTGGAGTTCAGGGGGATTCTATTTGTGGCATACAATCCAACATCAATCATTAGGGTAAGAAAATAAAATCTCCCCAAGTATGTGAAAGCATGATGGAAAGAATAAAAAAGGTTATTGCAAAAATAGTATCTCAAACTGTAGATAGACAAAATGCTTGATTTTATGTGTATCAGCTCATTAAGAGGGTGACCATCATTGCTAACACTGAAGTCAGGTCAGTGAAAACAATAGAGCAAAATCACCAAAAAGCTATGGTGACAAAGAATTACTAATGTTATAGCTAATATACATTGGCAGTGGGAATAGGAAAGCAACTACATTTGTTCCCTTAGCGATATATGGGTGTACATGGCTTGTAGATAATTAATGACTTACTAGATTAGCGCTGTTATGGCATTTTTAAAAATAAGTACAGAATTGTGAGAAAATTTTAAATGTTGTGTCTAAACAAGATTTGTGAGCTTACTTTTAAAGACACAAGACCTGTGAAGCAGTTGTTATTGCCAGAGTAAAACTAGTGAGTATAAACACATATCACCATTATGTTTTAAATATTATTAAGAATACCAAAACAATTCTGAAAGTCATGAATTCACTAAGTAGCATCTTATTAATCAATACATATTTTGGTTGTACCTTTGTGAGCGTGTGTGTGTGTATGTGTATGTGTTGGGAGGTGTAATGTTATATAGATTCATGGGATTCATTTGATTAACATTATTAAATTATTTCCTTAGTCAGCTAGAAGGAAATTACTAGTAACCAGACATTATGTGTCTGTTCATTATGTGCTATATGGATTTCTATTATCACAGAAGCTCCTATGCTCATGTTCTGTGGATTTTAACTGAATTGTCAATAATAATAATAATAATAATAATCATAATCATAATCATAATCATAATCATAATCATAATCATAATCATAATACTCGGACATTACCTTAGCAGCTCTTAGATTCTTGGTTAGGACTTGAACTATTACGTTTTTATCAGTCCCAGACTGTGAATCGAATTGAAGATTAAACCTTATATAATAATAATAAATTTAAATGTATATATTATGTAATAAATATTATATAATAATGATTTTATTTAAGTTCAGCACTTTCCAAGTATGGCTATTCCGATAAAGAACTGATTTCTTCTGTCTTCAGTCCCCTGGAGATGATGTCAAGCGACATCTGTGCAACAGAAAGCAAACCCAGTGACACTGGGAATAGAAATTTCAGATCTCTCTGATTAAAGGTTTGCTCACCTATCCAAATCTGTGTGCCAAGTTTACGTTCTGCCCTGATGATCCTTATTAGTGACTTCCAAAACAATGTTGTAAATAAAAAAAATAGCATATGCTAGAAGAAGACTATTGTTTTTCTAAGAAAATGATCTGTTCTTGTTTCATATTAAAGTGTTAATAAGTCTGAAATTATCTGAAAAAAAGGGAGGGGTTTTACACTGCTTGTTGTGATTCATTAAATGCACTTAGGATCAGATTAGATTGCTGTGGCAAAACAAACAAAGCAGAAGAAACCAAAGATGAAATCCTGAAATCAAGAGGGTATTTATATGGAAAAGATTTAGATTCCCAGCCAGTAAAGTGTTTCATAAATTTGCAAGCTTTTGTGTGTTTCTTCAACTTTCAAGGAATTTACTTAAAATTTAAAATATCCAAGGTGAAGTTGCTTTGTTGAAATTCAGAGCTGTTCTTCCTAGAAGATACTGCTATAATCCAGTATTCCTTCAAGTTATTTGTTTTCTTTCTTTCCAAATATAGATAGGATCAAATTTATGAGCCTGTTAGTCTTTAAAGTATGAATACATTAATATATTTTGGATGACTGGACCAAAAATGAATTCAATGGTTGGAAAGAGACTAATAAAACTTCAGGGTAGCCAGAAACAAATCCAAAAACATTAGATAATATTCTAGTAAAGCTGAAAGCATCATGGTAACAACCCATTCAAAGGGTAGTGTTCGAAATTAAATAAAAGGGGAAAAAATCATTACGATATGTATCATTCCTACAGCTATAATTAAACATGAGATCCAGAAAGTGTGAAGTAAAAGCATCACATGGTTTCACCAGAATATTCTGTGATAGCTACCTACAGCAAGAAATTGAAGATTTTAAAATAGAAAAATGTATATCTTAGAGGAGATTTTCCAAAGCTTTATACAACTCAGTCTAACACCAGAAATCCTGTTCCTTAGTTTTTTTCCCAATAGTCAGTTAAGTTAGGATGATGGAGGGACGGGGTTCAAATAGTTTTCATGTAACCTATGTTCTTCTGGCAACCCCCTTCATATATTCCAGAGGTGGGTTCCTCCCGGTTCGGACCGGTTCTATAGAACTGGTAGTAACTTGGCGGCCTGGGTCGCTAGAACCGGCAGTGACCCAGGCCTGCCACGCCCCCGAACTGGTTCTTTCGGCAGTGCTATAGGCGCCGCCATCTTGTGTTTTGCTTCTGCGCATGCGCAGAAGCTTTTTTAAAGCACTGCGCATGCGCAGAAGCTTTTTTTAAGCACTGCGTATGCGTGAAGTGCGTGCATGCCCGACACTGAGCGAACCGGCAGTGAAGAAAACCAGAACCCATCCCTGATATATTTTATGAGTGAAAGGAATTAGATAAATCAACAGAAAAATAGATTGTACCACCAATAGGTTTGAGAGGTGAATGCAGAAATATGAAGTGAGGGATCTTATTTATGAGTTATTCGTTTTATTTATAGTACAGAGCTTACTATACAGTATGTTTCTTCTACTTGCCAGACTTATTCCCATAATGTTATCACTGCATCTAAGCTTCTCCTAATTACATGGAGAGTCCTTCTTACTTTAAAAATTATATGTAAACACCAATGAAGATGCTAGCAAGTGTATTAATCTAAAAACATATATTGATGATACAAGCACAGTGTATTTCCTTATTATAGCATTGGAGTTTCATACAGATCAGAAGTTTGTTTTGTTTACCATTGGTTGCTTCTCTGCATTCCATAAAAACACTACTAAAAGTTGACAAGGAAAGGCTAAGGAAGGACAAAGGAATTGGTGTAAGGCAATGGCTTCTCCAGTCTCAAACATTCGTTAAACTATTGATCAATATGATTTTTTTTTCTTTTAAAGACCCTGTAATCCCTTGCTGTGGAATGGAGTTGGGGTGACTGAATGGAGCTGAGCATTTATTAGCCAGATGCCCTTCCCGATGCCTAAGTGGAGTTCACAGCAGATATTTTCTCTTTGTGCTCAGAGAGAGAAATATATGCTGCTACCTAGGATCAAACTCACAGCCTCCTGATTGGGAGGTGAGAGCTCCACCACTAGGCCATCACACCGCTCCTATTAATCAATATGATTATTTGAAAAAATTAAATATTTCCTTCTGTCTGAGTTTAAAATGATCCCCATCCTTTTTAGTTGCCATATATATTTTGTATATGTGTGAAAGGAGAGGAAGAAACAAAAGTATTATTATGATCTCCAATGAAATCCTATCTGTTTGCCTTCAGAGGTGGCTGTTGCTGAATTTGATGTGAAATGAGATGAAGGTTACTTAACTAAAGTTGGAAGAGAAACTGCATTGTTCCCAATTTGCAAAATTTGAATCCTGAACTATACCTATAAATATTAATCTAAATATAAATATTAATCTAATATAAATCTCTCTCTCTCTCACACACACACACACACACAGAGAGAGAGAGAGAGAGACAGACAGACAGACAGACAGACAGACAGACAGACATGCGCACCATGTATTTTTGAAGGTTCACTCTTAATATTAGAAACAGATTTCTAAGTAAATTTTGTGGGAAGACACAAATTAAGTAAGAATGGTAGACACAAGGAGACTTTAGAAAAAGGAAAGGGGAGACTGAAATTTTACACATGTTTGTTTACATGAAACATTTCCAGAACTGGAGAAATCTTAAGAATGGCCTCTTTCATAGAAGGGAATTGGGGGTGTGTATGTTTCTCTGTGTGGGTTGTTTTTGTGCTGGTGGATGTGCACGCGCATGCATTATCTGACTAGGGTTTTTAACAGAAATTGAATCTCTCATTTCCATGCCATTACTGTTCTGCTTCTCAACTTGGAATATGTGGGACTTGCTCTTGTTCAATTATATAGCAATAGATGATAGATCCAGAGGCACTTGGTTATTATTTGACTGTGATTTCTTCTTGCTGGTTCTATGTTACATTTTTACTAACTCATCTTGGATTGGACTGATCATTTGCTATTGGGATCTAGTATTCTTAACCTAAAAAAATGTTAATGCTCAACACCGATGCTGTAAATGATATAAATATACATAAATCATAAATGCCTCTTTATGTACACAATGTATTTCATGAGTGGTTTTTCATAAATAAATCCGTAATGCCTACTCTTCAATTGTGATCATGTGATCAGCTTTGAATGTTTACCACTACACAACAGGCCAGATTACTGGGGCAGTTCCTTTCTTCCTCAAAAATGCTGCTGTTGCTCCTCTTCAATGTTGGGGTGAATACAGTAAGGAAGTATACCTTTGTTGGAGAACAAAGACGTAGGTTGATTATAGCTATTACATACTGACTGAAATAATTGGTTTATATTAGAGGAGATCTGATTCAGAATGCAATGACATCTACATTTTTTTCTTCATTAGCTAATATTTACAGATAAGGACCCTTCAGGAACAACTTACTGGGATAGGAAAACAATTAACCATAGAAAGCATTTTAGGACTCATATATCTTAACATCTGTCATAAAGTCCACCTGGATTTTTTATCACCCAGTTCCCAGGTATATAGATTTATACCTATCATTTAAAATGTTGTCTGTTTTTAATTCAGATCCCCATCAAGCATAGGCCTTCAGTAATTTTTTCATTATTAAGGAATTTAACATTGGCAAAGTTGTGTAATTGTAATGGAATCCCTACCCTCACAGGAGAAGGTGAACTTCCACAGAAGCAATTGATCACAGTAGAGCAACAAATAAAATATGGGGAGCATCAGAGACAGACCTCAACTGGATTTCAGCAGAACAGCTGCTTGGCTCTGGGCCCATGACAGCACTAACACTGGGAATATATGTTATATCTTGGATTAAGATATTTACAGCTCATTCGTTAGACAAAGAAGGTTGTAATGGGTCCTAATGCATATAATGGACAAGTTAAAACAGTGAAGCTAAATAGAAATTATCATCATCATTATCATCATCATTAAACCTATTAACACTAACAAAAGGCCTGTCTGGGCTACAGACTGTGAGATGCAAGAGCATAAACTTACATCTTCACCTGGCAATGAAGAGAGATGATGCTACCTTAACTTGGCTTCCAGGAAAGGGCATTCCAAAGCCAAATGCTACCACAGAGAAAGCCCTCCCATGAATGCCTCTCTGATGGTTGCAGTTAGGGAATGAGGCTTCTTGATCAAGTACATCAAGTGTAATGGTATGTGGGAATGACCTTGGGAGACAGAAGGAAGAGTTGTAAACTGAACATCCATTGTATAAAAGATATCTCAATCTATAGAAGGAGAGGGGGGGAGATAATGGAAAGCATGGGACCCTCTCTAGTTTTCTGGAGAGTAAAGGAGAGGAGAGGGGAAATACTTTGAGTCTTGCTACCGTGTTTCCCCCAAAATAAGACCCTGTCTTATATTTTTTGTGCCACCAAAAAAGGCACCAGGTCTTATTTTCAGGAGGGGGATGTCGTCCACTGACTCACCTCACTTGTGCGCTTCTCCCCTGGCCTCCTTTTCGCTGTCAGAGGCCTTCAGGAACTTTTTCTGCAGCTGGGAAGGCTGGCAAGGCTTTCCTGAAGACCTCTGCAGCCGATAACAGAGCTCCGGATCAATCCGGAGCTCTGTTATCAGCTGCAGAGGCCTTCAGGAAAGTCCTGCCAGCCTTGCCGGCTGCAGAAGAAATGGGTCGGCAAGGCAGATGTCGGAGTGTGTGAGGCCTGGCTGCAACTGTCCGAAGGTAAGTAGTAGGGCAGCTCCACCCCCCATCCCTACCCTAGCTTAATTTTTACCCATATACTCTGGAGTGGGCGGGGTCTTAATTAGGGTTTATTTTGGGGGTAGGGCTTTTATTGGGCACATGTGTAAAAATCAAGCTAAGACTTACTTTCAGGGTAGGTTGTATTTTCAGGGAAACATGGTAGATTGATGTTAGCACTTCAAAGCCCAGACAAGAAGGACGACCATGAATACTAACCATCTTTATTACATTACATTTAAGTTTACATTAACAGAATTATGTAAGTCTGAAAGATTTCATTCCCTCCTTTCCTTTTACTCTCCAGGAAACTAGGAAGGGTCTCTTCTGAAACACTTCCCATGCCGCCTCTCTTTCTGGGGCTGAGATATCTTTTACAACTGGTTGTCTTGTCTGAAGCTGTCCTGGGTTTAATGGAGATGGAACTTTCCTCCAATTTTGAAATCCAGTTGAGCTCAGCTTCTGAAGACTTTACAGAGAACACTAGGCAATTTTCTTGGCAACTCCATGGGAGTAGTTTGCTGTTTGGGGGGCTGTTTTTTTTTTTTAACTTCCCAGTTTAATTTACAGGACTGATATTCCTTGGAGGAATCTCATGTAACTGCTAACCATGCATGACCTCACTTAGTTTCTGAGCCCAGGGACAGTTGCCCAAATGCATACATCTAAAAAGGGGCCTAAATTGTAAAATCCAGTTTTTTGGACTGGTGATGCATTTGAAATAGTTGCCATCAGAATATCAGATGCCTGGGAAAAACGGACATGTCTTTTTCAATCTATAAGAGATCACAGTAGAGCAACAAATTCTGGTAAACAATGAAGTCATAATTCTAGGGGGGGGTTGTGGTTTATTATAAGATTTTTTAAAAAAAAAAACCTTATTTTTTATTTTAATGTTGCAGATAGAATTGTGAATTAAGTAAAACTGGCCTAATACAGGCAAAGTATATCCAAGAATGAGGTGAGGAGAAAACATGAGCATTGCCAACAAGACAGACAAAACTATGATTATACGTTGAAGGAATAACTACCAACATTTGGTTCAAAATGCAGCTTCTTGGTCCTCAAGTAAGGATTATGTTTCATTTTATGTTTACCTACCACTAAGTAAGGCAAAAGTTTTCATAAATTATTTGTTTCACCAACCTGTTAAGTCAGTTGTCTGTGACTAATATATCATATGCTGTGTTTCAAATATTATATATCAGGCTGTGTCTGTCTTTGGAGAGCGGCAGATATTTTTTTCCATTCTGAAGCTGAAATTTCTTGGAATTGGTGAGAAATCTTTTAAAGTCTGCCAGCTTCTGTTTCCTTTATGGTTTTTCCAAGGCCTTAAGTAACAGAATGAAATTGTTGTGGAACAGCAATAGGTGATTGGAGTTTAAGCCATAGAGCCATGCACTAATAGAAGTGGAAACAGGCCAGTCCCTATAGATGCACGAGCTTTGGGGTTCGTGTGTTTAAAGATTGGCTTCGATTACACTGAAAGATCTTGCCCTCCACTTCTCTCTTGTATTCCATAATACTTAAAGGTTACAATAATGTTGGCTTTGTCTGGGCATTGTTATCAATGAGGGCAGCAGAGAGACAGCAGCAACAGATAACGAGGGCACGGCAGTTAAACTGGTAATTTCTCTCTTTCAGTAGCATTATATGATCTTCTATTGCTTTTCTCTTACTCTTAGTTTTAATATGTTCTTGTATTATTGTCTGGGCATTCTATCTTTTATATTGCAGGATTCAAAGGAAATAAAGCATTCATTCATTGATCTCCATGAGATAACGAAATGGATTTGATTTTGTTCAAAGAAAAATGTAGGTGTGTAGAATCAAATATGTTAAATATCTAAAATTCTCAGACATTCTGAGCAGCCCACATAAGCATGGTCAGCGGTGAGGGATGCCAGGAGCTGCATTGCAACCATGGGATCCTCAACCCTACTAAAAGATATTAAGTTGCCTCTTTGAAACAAGTCATTGATCCATCTACTACAACGCTACCTGCCTTAACTGTTCAAGTATTCCGGCAGAAGAATTTTACATCAACACTTTCCTGATCTTTAGAATACAGTAGAACCTCTGATCACGACCATAATTCATTCCATAACTTTGGTTGCAACCCGATTTCGTCGTGACCCGAACCTAATTTTGGAAATTTGGTGCTTATAAAAAAAATGGAGCGGAAGGGGAAATTGGCTGCGAAAAAAAAATGTTGTGAATTTTTTGGTCGGAACCCGATTTGGTCGTGGTCAGAAGTGTTTGTGACCAGAGGTTCTACTGTACAGTATTGCAGGCTAATTCTGCCCACAGCCAGGAGTTCAATTCTGATTGGCTCAAGGTAGATTCAGCCTTCCATCCTTCCAAGGTCAGTAAAATGAGGACCCAGATTGTTCGGGGCAATATGCTGACTCTGTGAACCACTTAGAGAGGGCCATAAAGCACTATGAAGTGGTATATAAGTCTAAATGCTATTGCTATTGCTATTCTGCATGCAGACATTAGAAACTGTTGCCCAGTTATAGCCTCTCATGTGCAGTAGAAACAAGGTCTTTCAAGAACTACAATATGATTTATGGATGCTGCAAACATGGCATCCATATGGCAAAATGCCATTTTCTCTTCTGAGGAAATGATAAGGATTTGGGGTTTATGAAAATAAGTGGGAATTTGCAACCAGGAATTTTCCTGTAGGACACTCCACAAAAATCACTTTCCCTGCAGTCACCATAGCTGCATAATGATATCTGGGAATTACTTTGGAAGACAGGAGGAAGAGCTTCAGCTTAGACAATGGTCTGATAAATGAAATTTGAGTGTGAAAGAGTGGTAGGTGTGGGGAAAAAAAATCTCATTTAGGAGCCTGACAATCTTGAAAGTCCCAAGGAGGACAATAAAAGAGAGGGGAGAGACTAGGTCTTTTCAATAACAGAATATGTCCCCTTCAATTAGAACTACTTTTATATTATTTTATTGCAACTTAGATTGTTTTGCAAGAATATGAAATATAGTTTGTTTCATCCAAATAGAGTAAAACATGTTACTAAATCACAAGGAGCAAAAAGAGAAGACTCATTTCCTTGCTCTAATGTTTGTCTACTCAAAACTAAGTCCCATTGTGTTAAAAAAAATGTTTCCATTTAGGAATGTGAAAGAAATTTGTTTGGTTCATGTTTCAAAGTGAATCTATCAATCTAAAAACTTTCAAACTAATGTGAGAACCAAATTCAGTCTTCTGAAAATTATATTTCCCCAAAGGGTATATATTAGGAAAAAGTCTGCCAAAAATGCATGCTCCTGAAAAATAATAGACTCAAAAGGATCATATTAGAGGAAACAGACTCTAATATTTCTGTCCTGAGTTCTAAAAAATGCTGGAGTTTCTGCCTGGGACATTTGTTCACTTTACAAGCATGGATAGGATAAAGCAGAATCCTTGATTACATGGGGAACTGCTCAGTGTTTGAACTCCCCTAAATAGAGTCTATTCCCAACTTTGTGATTCTAACAGTAAGATTGGACAATAAGAGAGCAGAGTGGACAGGTGACACAGAGGACAGTACTATTATGTGTGCCTCTCTGTTCCTTTTTTGGGGGGGGGGTGCCTTCAAGACAGTTTTTACTCCTGGAGACTGCTTGGACAAGTTCCCGCACTTTTCTTAGCAAGATTTTCAAAGTGGTTTGCCATTGCCTTCTTCGTAGGGCTGAGAGTGAGTGAGTAATGACCCAAGAAAGAGTGCAGAGAAGAACAACTAAGATGATTAGAGAACTGGAGGCTAAAACATATAAAGAATGATTGCTGGAATTGGGTATGTCTAGTTTAATGAAAAGAAGGACTAGGGGAGTACATGGTAGCAGTCTTACAATATCTATGAGGTTGCCATAAAGAAGAGGGAGTCAACCTATTCTCCAAAGCACCTAAAGGTAGGACAAGAAGCAATGGATGGAAACTAATCAAGGAGAGAAGCAACCTAGAACTAAGGAGAAATTTCCTGACAGTGAGAAAATTAATCAGTGGAACAACCTGCCTCCAGAAGTTGTGAGTGCTCCAAAACTGGAAGTTTTTAAGAAGAGATTGGACAACCATTTGTCTGAAATGGTATGGGGTTTCTGGCTTAATTGTTCTTAGCTGAGCCAAAGATTGGACTAGAAGACCTCCAAGGTCCCTTCCAACTATGTTATTCTGTTATACTCTGTCATTAACTAGCTTCATGCCTAAGGCAGGACTAGAACTCCCAGTTCCTGCTGTCTTAACCACCACAAACTCTGTTCCTGAGATGTGTTTAAGGGCTCAACGAAGGCAAAAAATTTAAACAGGACTGATGACTTCTACAATGTTCTCAGATCATTAATGAAAGGAGTTGCATGAAACTGAATTTAATCAGGTAGGCAGAGCTATGGAGAACTTTGAAGGGAGTGATTTGACTTGGAGGTAATCAGATCCTACCAAGCTAGTTGATTTGCCAAGTGGCTTAGTGCTTTGAGTTGCTAGATTGGATCAGTCCCTTATCTGGCTGATTACTGCTTTCTGCACATGTACAGAAATCACTTGGGTCAAAGTAAAGGAGCCAGTGAAGCTGAATCAGCCAAGTTGTGATGCTTCAGTGAAATGCACCATGCTGACTTGACATACAGTAGATCTAGTCTTTAGCAGAATCTACTGTATTTACTTTGGTGTCAATTGATGCATAAGTATGTAGTTGGCAGGAACTTATTCAGTCCGCCCCTGTTATCATGCAAGATCAGTACTATAAATCATTTTTTATCTTTGTGGCTATGATTTTATTGGATTTATGGTTTTACTGGATTGTTCTACACTTTCTGTGAGATGGATAGCCATATACATTTGATTAATAAATAAAATAAATGATGCACTCAGAGCCAGTCATTGCAAGTTAGTTTCTATTTGACTGGGAGACTAACTTTCTAGAGATTTTCAGTGATAATGAAGCTTCACTCTACTTTACAGTTGGCTGGCTCTGTGATGTCTTTCCTATTCGTTTTCTTGTTTGATTACACTATTTATAGACCATTCCAATCTATAAAATTCAGAGCATAATACATGAGCAAACCAATACAAGTGACCATGTCTATATCTAAAAACCAAGAGCTCAAGAATAGAATTAATGTAATCACAGAAATAATGCTCTGGTTTCTCTTCAGGAAAAAAAATGCAAAGTCCATCTTTGGAGGACTCAGATGGGGGTGGTGTGTCCATCCTGGCTCTTTTGGATTTCTCAGTCATTTTTGATACCATCTGGAGACTGGGAGTGGAGGGCACTTTTCATGCAGATTTGGCTACCCTGCAATTCACCCAAGTAACACCATTGCTCTGTGAGATGCACTGGCTTCCGGTTACTTTCTATGATACAATTCAAGGTGCTTATTATCACATTGCACAGGGCCAAGTTACTTTCAGGACTGCCATTCCCTGAGGGTATCTGCCCATCCTACTAGGTTAGATAGGGTGGACATGCTCCAGATCCCCTCCCTTTAAATGTTGCTATTTAATGGGACCTTAGAGGCAAGTCTTCTCAGTGGCTGCCCCAGTCCTTTGGAACAACCTCCTACCAGAGATCTGAAATATCCATGTCCATTTAGCCTTCCAGAGGACCGTGAAGACCTGGCCTTCCCCCAGACTTTGGGCTAGGATGAGGGTTGATCTGCAAGGATGATTGCTTTGGTACCTGGGGGAAAGGGTATTTTTATTTTTAACTATGTTTTTTACAAATTGTGAGCTGTCTAGAGTCCTCATATGAGATAGGCAGCCATATAAATCCTGTAAATGAATAAATAAATAGTTGTGTGCCAAAACACTCTAGGGCCCAAACTTTATTGGCATAAAAGAGTTTTAAAGAGCTTCCTGAACATAAAGAAAATAGGGCCCATTCATATTTCTAAGAAGAAAGTGCTTCACAAAGTGAGTGACTCTACAATGAAGGCGTGTTTTGTCCAATCCACCACTTAAGCTGTCTTCTGTAAAATGTCTGGCAATCTATTTGAACAAAAGATGGCTTGCCAATATTTTAAACAGATAAGAAAATTAAACAAACTTTAAGTGTACAGAATTTTTGGTCATCCAAAAGCTTCACTTCTGGAAATCCAAAAAAGTGGCAATTTGATTCTCCAAAGTAGGGTAACCAAACAAGGACTTTTTCAGAAGTGAGTTTGTGAATTAGTGACCAATATCCCTGCTTTGACCTTTACTTTTGCTAAAACTATCTGATTTCAAGTGCTGTGATCTTAAAAGGAGAATGGGATGCAAGGCTTTTTATAAAAAGAAAATCCCCATAAGGTAAAGTATTGAGACTTATTGCTGGCTAAAGTGGGAGAGTGTTACCTACTTAAACTGTTTTTTCTGACTTAATAAGAATTTTTCATTTGCACAAGCCATTTTAAAATATTGTCTGTAGACAAACAGTCATTCTGAATAATAGGCCTGCACATAGTAAATGTCAGCTCTTTAAATCACAGAGGATCTAGGAACCAGAGGAGAGAATGCTTCATAACAATTTAAACTTCACCCTCCCATTTATTATATAGGTGTTTATAAATCTCTTAAGGGAACTCTCTTGGCCTTCTGGGAAACCTAAAATAGCACTCTTGTTTGTCAGAGAGGCTTGCTAATATGCTACTGCAAGGCAGTTCTTTTACATAGTGACCCCATTCGGTGTTAGTGTTGGCTGTGAAGGTTGTTTCCTTCAAAATGGCAGCTTCTTTTTACATCACTTGCTGACTGCTGCTGGAATGGAACTAACACAGTGCAGTTTCAGATCCTTCCTTCCTTCCTTTCTTTCTTTCTTTCTTTCTTTCTTTCTTTCTTTCTTTCTTTCTTTCTTTCTTTCTTTCTTTCTTTCTTACTTTCTTTCCCTCCCTCCCTCCCTCCCTCCCTCCCTCCTTCCCCTTGATATTTGAAAGATCACGCCCCCTTTCAACTGCTGGAAGGAGAAGTAAGAAACATCTTCAAGCATGCCACTGAAAAATGTCTTACTCTTTCTTATCTGTCTTGGTTAGAATGAATACTTGGCATTAAATAGAGAAAAGAAGAGAATCCATCAGTAGGTAATAACTGACCTTAAGAAAGGAATTCAAAGTTCATGGCAATTAAACCTGAATGTGAGCAAAAGCCACAAGGGAGATTACCAATATATTTGCTACACACAACCTGTGATAGCAATTTTAGGCAGCACAATGGAAATTTCCTGCACATTGTTCCTATTTTATTTTTTAAAAAGTGATATATGGTGTATGTATTTTCATATATACATATGCGCGCACACACACACACACACAAGGCAGAGAGACAGAATTTCTCTGTCTTCCAAACTGGTCTCAGGAAATTGTTCAATATGAATAATTGCAGTTGAAAAGAAACCTATGAGCAAATTAAATTCCAGAAGGAATTGTGTCACACATTTGTGCTGTAAATCAGATGTTGGTTTCTACTTCAATGAGATCATTATTAAATTTTCAATACAGTTGTTTCTTGTCTCCAGTATAAATGTTGCAGGGGTGGGATTTAAAGTTAATGCCCTCTTTTTCATAATGAAAATATTTCATTAGAAATATTTCTCTGACCTTTAGATCAGGGTTCTATCTCATGGAGCTCTTTCCATCCTCATTATAATACTGGCATGTTAAGTATGTAATGAGGCAACTGAAAAGAGAGCCGTTTCAAGCTAGTGGATAAAACGTGTTCAAAGAGGTGGCTGTATTTTCTGCTAAATGCATCCACATGCACACCGACTCCATAAAGACTAATGAATCTATAATAAGATAAGCTATTGTGATCTACAGTCCACTTCCTCAGATGCCTTACAGTTTACACAAATTTGTGCCACAATACATTTCTTAGTTTTTATGACATCACAAGATGGTTATGTTTTATGAATTAGAAGCTGGATGCTATCTCTAAATAGGATCCCAAAAAAAGTGGATCAAATCCAGTTCTGCAGATAGGATTTTCCTTCATCTACTACACAAGCCATGTTACCCTCTGCAAACAAATTTTAAGGAGACAGAATATACTGCAAAGAGGAATGTGCTGGTGCAAGTCATTCTATTTGGATTTTGTAGTGCTGAGCGATGCTAAGGTCCATTACAGCGAAATGTCTAGGGCACATAATTATGGCCAGGAGCATGTATGTGAAGAACAATGTTGGCTTCTCATCCATCTGTCCAAGAATTCTAAAGAGGCAGAAGTTATCAATAATTTCATAGCACATATTTCAGAAGGCTACCACACATGTTCATTTCTCAATGACTTTTGCACTACCAGATTAAATGTGCCACAGCTTGAACAACAATTGCTAAAATATGTTCTGTCCTTTTAGAATCACACCTGAAAAGCTGAGAGGGCATAAATATTATGCTTCTCCCATCCCCTTTGTAATGGGATGTGTGAATGACCTTGGAAGATGGAGGGGAGATGCTGCCTAGGGAGTGATCAGATAACAGAGGGAGGACCCCTCCCCCAACTGAGTAAAGGGCAGAGAAAGAAAGTATCAGGAAGTAAAAAGAGAGAGTGAGAAATTTGTACTTTCAGACATGCAAGATTCTGTTAACATGGACTTAGAATAAAATAGAATCCATTCATCTTGTCATAATTCCCATCTGGTCCATTTGAGAGGCTGATCCACCTTTTCACATTTTACTTTGCCTTTCATCTTAGACAGGAAAGCACACAGTTTGAATATGGAATCCCTACCTCTCTTGCTTAAAATGATTATATAGTGGATGGCCTGACTATCCTTTCCTTGAGCTTATTGAAAGCTACTGCTAGAGTAGACAAGACTTAGTGAGATGGGCAAGAAATTTATAAAAAGCAGCATCCTCTTCTTCAACACAACTCTTGTGCTATAGTTAATTCTCTGTAAATACAGATGTTTATCCTACTGTTTCTCCCCAAAAGGATACCAAAGAGATTTGAAGTCCATGAAGGATAATTGAGTAAAACTGTGGCTTGTTTTTTAAGTTCTTCCACTTCCACTCTGAAGTAACTGAGAAGAAAAACACGGACCTGAGTATATGCACTTCAAATCCTTCCCATGCATCCTATTTCTCAGAAGATGCCATGCAAAGTCAACAGTAAAACAGAAATAATTTGATCATCTAGCAAATTCCATAGAGTGATTCTAAACAGACGTTAGGCAAAAAGCACATATCTCAGATAGTGACATATAGAAAAATATTATGGAGAAAGATGCTTGCTTATGAGTCTAAGGTTAACTATTTAAAATATTTAAATAAGTTATATGTCTATACTGGGCAATACGTTGTAACCTTGATGGTTACAATGGAGAGATTTTTTTCTATGTAAAATTCCCCAGACAATGCCTGAAACAGCTGACAGTAGCTATTAGACTTGAGTACCTCAATGAAGATGGTCAATTTGGACTAAATAAGCAAATGCTTCACCTGGTAGGTCAAATGTTTCAAGTTCATTTGCCAATTGCTGGCCGAATGTCATAGGTTCAAGCAAAGCCTCGATCAATATAATCTATAAATGCTTAATATATTATTTAAGTGAATTACAACTCAAAGAATGCTAAATAATTGGTGCATTGAAATGTATATTTAAATTGAACTATATGCTAAGATTTCAGAGGTATCGAGAATGAAATGGAAGAGGCCAAATATGCATTTGAAACTTTTTTAGAGTGACAACATAGGCCTTTATTTGTACAGTGTTAATCCATATTATTCTTACACAAATAAAACAACAGAAATGTATAAATCTTCCCTGGCAGAAATTATCAGATTATAAGAAGGCACAAATAGGAAGAAGTTACCTTCAGATATTTTACTGTTTATGTAATGACAAGGGCTGCCATATTCTACCATGACTAGGGACAGTTGATCATCAGATATCATTTGCCCAGATGAAGCGTTCTTTGTTAATCTGATGGTTTACAGATGATAGATGGAATACAATATTTCCAACCCTCGTTAGATGTTAAGATTCTATATTCCAGTGTTTTTCAGTTGTTTTAAGGTATTGTTTTTAAAGTTTTAGCTAGTTGTGTTATATAGTTTTTAAATTTTTTATATATATTTTTTCAATCTTTGATTGAGGGTTTCCCAGAGGTGGTGAAAGATGGATGGCTATATAAATGTTTTAAATTCAATTAAAGTAATTAAAAATTGTATAGACTTCAATTTCCAGAATTCCCCAGCTGACTAGGAAATTCTGGGAATTGAAGTCCACACTTCTTAAAGTTGTCAAGGTTGATAAATACTGCTATATTCTTTTGGCCATGTTGTGTCCCCATTTACTAGGAATTCTAAGTTAACTATATACTATATTGTTTATCGGTCGGCATTTATATTTCAACATTTTTCTGTTTAGTTGACAGCTTTTTATATAGTGAGAGAAGGAGAGAGATTCAGAGAGGTTGCAATAGTGTGAGAAATGATTGAATGAAGATAACATCTTTTTTATGTGTGAATCATAAAGAATTGTATGCTCAACAGCAAGTATTACTTGCAGTAGAAATTTAATTTGAAAACTGTTCTCAAATTGTCCATTAAAATTGCTGGTGTGAGCAGCCATTGTCTAATAATTTTTCAAACATCCAATCAGAAGTACTGTAATGTCGTCATAACCATTTCTGCACGATTGCCTCACTGCATTTGCTTCTTTTTTTTCCCTTTTGGCATTGATCAGTTTTGCTCTCACCTGTGGAAAGTGTGAAATAATTATTTCCATACAACCTGAAGATATACACAAACCATGGCTCTTCATTGTCACCCTCAAGTACTTCTGTACTCTTAAGATTTATACATTTTACCGTAGTAGGTTTATATTCTGATAATTCTTTTAATTTAATTTTAATTTAATCATGTGATGCATTAGATCAGCCAAAAAAATAATCCTCTATATTATTGGTGATTTTGCTAAATTTGCTCGTTGCAGCCCAGCTTGCTGACACTGTATCAGCTCAACTAAGCAATAGCAATTAGATTTATATACTGCTTCATAGTGCTTTCAGCACTCTCTAACTAGTTTACAGAATCAGCATATTGCTCCCAACAATCTGAGTCCTCGTTTTACTGACCATTTTACTGGGAAGGCTGAGTCAACCTTGAGCCAGTTGGGATCGAACCCCTGGCAGTCAGCAGAATTAGCCTTCAATACTGCATTCTAACCACTGCACCACCACAGAACCAGTTCTGGTCTATCTGTGGATAGAAAATACCAGGATCATAGGCTGGAGTGAGAACTAAAAATAAACATTATTGAAAAAGCCAATGATATATTATTACCAAGAAACCTACATTAAAACATCCATGAAGTGATTCAAGGCTACATTGTAGAAGACTTCATCTTTATTCTCACTGTAAAGCCCAACAAACTAGCATACATGGAATTTCATTTCCTATGTAGAATACTATTGAGCAAAATTATCACTTTAACAGATTAAGTCTGCATTTATTAAAGCAATAAAATAACAATAATATTATTAAGATTAAACACTTAAAGGACACTTTAGGTCCCAGAGCCTAGCATTATGTTGGAAAAGTAAAGTTAAATGTCTAAGAAAATAGACATCTACATTGGATGCATGTGGATTTGGTTGACTCTTACAGTGCTGTCCAAAGCTATCTTTCCTTCCTTCCTTCCTTCCTTCCTTCTTTCCTTCCTTCCTTCCTTCCTTCCTTCCTTCCTTCCTTCCTTCCTTCCTTCCTTCCTTCCTTCCTTCCTTCCTTCCTTCCTTCCTTTTTCAACCATTACACTCTGATGCACATGGTTCAGGCCATTTTGTTTTGAGAATAAATATGCATTTTGTGTTCTTATGTGGCTTTCACAGAATTTCTGAGGGTCAATTATTATGCTTAACATTTCTGGGTTTTTTTTAATGGTTGGCCAAAGTAGCATAATTTCTGCTGTTTTTCCTTGTTAGTACTACAGGTAGTCCTTGACTTACAACAGTTTGATAGTGATAACGGCACTGAAAAAAGTGACTTATGACTATTTTTCACATTTACGACCATTGCAACATCCCCATGGTCATATGATCAAAATTCAGATGCTTGGCAACTGGTTCATATTTATGACGGGTCGCAGTGTCCCGGGATCACGTGATCCCCTTTTGTGACCTTCTGACAAGCAAAGTCAATAGGAAAGCCATATTTGTTTAACAACCACATTACTAACTTAACAAATGCAATGATTCACTTAACAACTATAGCAAGAAAGGTTGTAAAATGGGGCAAAGCTCACTTAACAAATGTTTCACTTAGCAACATAAATTTTGGGGTCAATTGTGATTTTTTTTCTTTCTATTTTTTTTCTTTCTATATTTTATATTATTCCTATATTGTTTAGAAAGGGCAATAATAGAAATATCAATAATGGGAATATGCAAATATGTGATATTCATCTTTGACCTGTCTTCAAAAATCTCCCCATCTAAAGTTAATTGAGAAATAGACCTATTATATTAGTCCTATGTTGCTGGATTCTTTTTTCCTAGATTTCTTTGTATTCTTCCTCCAGTTGATATTCCAACAAAAGTTATTTTCATGTGCTACTAATTACGTTATCTATTTATTTTCATTTGAATGTCATTCAAGGTTTACTGTGAACACAAATAAGGTGATTTTAAAGATTTCCATAAGAAAGGCATAACATTTCAATTAGCTCATTTATTTGATTGATTGACTTCTCACGATTTTTTTTTCTTCAAGAGATTAGTATAGTAGAAAATACTACTACTTTCTGTTCTCTCCTTTAATAACAGCCCTGTGAGATAAGCCGGGTTAGAATCATTCAGAATCAGGGGTGGGTTCTAACTTACCTTGCTGCCGGTTCGCTTCCTCCCGTGCCGCGTGGGCACGCCTCATGGTCGTGCGCGCGCAAGGCGCGCACGCGCATGAGCATGCGCAGTGACAAAAAAATTAAAAATTCCAAAAAAAAAGCCAAAAACAAGATGGCGACATATGCGCAGTGCCGGAAACCCAGCTTCTGCAAATGCGCAGAAGAACTTCTGCGCATGAAAAAAAACCCCCCCCCCAAAAAAAAATTAAAAAAAAATCCAAAAAAAAAAAAAGATGGCGGCGCCCACGGACAGGCACCGACCGAACCGGCTTCGTGACGTCACCGTGACATCACCAGCGGGTCGCTACTGGTTCAGGCAAACCGGTCTGAACCGGGAGGAACCCACCTCTGTTCAGAATGAACCAGATACTGGGTGTTCTCAGGCTCTGACCAACACTTTAACCACCTTAACATATTAGTTTTCTGTCCTAATTTAGAAGAGAGGCCAAAAAGAGTGACATTTTAGGAATTTGCCATGGAAACTCTAGGATGATATTACTTGATTTATGTGGGTTGAAAATGTAAATATTGCAGTATTGTTTCCAGAAGTTTAACCATAATGAAAGTATAACTTAAATAGCATTTGGGGGGAGTGGGGGGAGAGAAGATACATTTTATAATAATTAATACATTTTTAAAAAAATGGCTATTTCATCATTGTATTTTCATATATATATATATACATTGTGTTTTAGGAATTTGCCATGGAAACTCTAGGATGATATTACTTGATTTATGTGGGTTGAAAATGTAAATATTGCAGTATTGTTTCCAGAAGTTTAACCATAATGAAAGTATAACTTAAATAGCATTTGGGGGGAGTGGGGGGAGAGAAGATACATTTTATAATAATTAATACATTTTTAAAAAAATGGCTATTTCATCATTGTATTTT
>QLTV01000974.1:12438251-12480533 GCA_003457575.1 Thermophis baileyi
CCAAGCCCCCAACCAATCCCCACTCACCTCCACCCAATCATAACACAGCCAAGCCCGCACCCTATCAGTTCAAACCCCACTGGCAGTTAAAATGAAGAAACAGCTGCAATTCTCACATTGCTCCCAGAAGCAGGAGGCTGAAGACAAAAGCCTGATAATCAGCCTGAAGATCACGAATGAGACTTCGTCGACACGTTGCAATGACATCTCCAACTTCACGCGGGACAAAACCCCAATAACCACAGACTTACATACAAATACCCGCGAAAACCTCAAAAAATATATATATATATATATACACACACACATATATATATATATGAAAATGAATCAGTCCAAAGGTAGGTGGATTACTAAAGCTCTAATGATGGTATTCTGCTTTAGCTATGGCTGGTGATCAGCCCATCACTTCATTCTCAGAAAGCAAAGATCTCAAGATTGTGTTTAATTTCCCAATTATGAGCATCAGCATTTTTCAAAGTGTCGAGGGTCAAATAAATGGAGGATCACCAAAGGGTACCTTCTTCTTCCTCTCTGGCAGTCTTAATGGTTTGATGCAAAAATATGCTGAATAAAAAAAAGAAAGGATTCCAGTTCCAGAATCCTGTGCAAAACGCAAGTATTGTTTCAGGATTTGGAAGATACCATATTTGCCTTTGCCATGGGTGTGATCCTTGTATAATAAACTCTGAATCCCTGCTCTGATGCTCACTTTGTAGAGAAATTTTGCTAAGAAGAAGAAGAGAGCAGGGCAGTCAGCCCCCTGATACTTATCCCCCTGCAGCTGGGCTGAGAGGAGCAGTCCCAAAAGTAACTTACAGCTTGCCAGTGTTTTACACCTGCAGCATTTTAAGAGCTGTTAAAAGAAGCTGCTTAAAAAAAACAACCCACAAAACAAAACAAAACAAAAATCCACATTTCATTTTATTTGATGTTTTCTTACTGTCTTTCGTGAATGAAACTAGCTACTTTCAAAATGAAACCCCAGATTTCTGGAATTTATGGAAAAGTAATCTGATCATGCTTTAAAATATGATTTTTAAAATATACGGACTATTTTTATTTGGTAAATAGATTAATATATTTATAATTAAGTAGAACATTATGATTATTTCTTGCCCTTCTCAAATCCAATTTTATTAGCGATTTATTAGAGATGTTAGAATTTTTTTTTATTCACGGGGAAAGTTGCAGAAATTCATTTTAGGGAGTCATGGTGTTGCTAAATTTGAAATCTCCAGGGTGTGTAATGAACTCCACTTCTCCCAACAGCAGCTCCCCAGATGTCACCCAAGTTCATCTACTATTAACCCATTTGGACTTTTGTTTCCACTCAAGCTGAGCTTGCCATGTCAACACCACCATTCCCATTAATCGAAGCAATGGATTCCAACTTCAAGGCTGACTTAACAGCTCTCCCTCCATGGTGCTGGGTGGCTGTTCTTTCTCACGAATGTTAAGCAGAAGGCTGCACATGAATAGTAACCCACTTCAAATTATTAAATGCACAGATGGCTGGCTTTTCCTTTTCTTGTGCTTGAGGTCATGAGTACATGACCCTGGACCAGTTTGAATTCAGGATAAAAGTAGGCCAACTAATCATCCAGCATTTAGGTCATCTTGATATTGGAATAGGAATATCCCATATTCACATTCACCCTCATGCTGCAATTTCTGACCATGAAAAGGACTTTCAAGATTGTCAGGCTCCTAAATGGTCTCAAAAGCACTCCTACAATGCTCCTCAAAATTCAAAGTTATTCCTGTGTAATTATTCCTAAAAATGCCTATTCTGCTTTGTTAAAACATTTGCATCAAGCATTCAGACTTGATTAATTGTGTAGATGAAAAAATATTTCATCTACACAATTCTTCTTATTCTCCTCCTCCTCCTCTTCCTCTCTTTCCTCTTCTCCTCCTCTTCCTCTCTTGGGAGTCAGTATAATGATTTCATACAACGCCCTGTCATTTTTCTCTTTTGTTGGTTTGCCCCAAATTGGAGAAACAGATGGCAAATTTTTTTGAGGAAACTTGAACCAAAAGCCAAACTAATACAGGAACTGCTCAGCTATCAGACATACTATATCCATTCTGTTGCATCTCTCTTCACTCAGTGCACCCAATTGGTCATAAGACCAATTTAGCTTCATCAAAAGGTAAAGCTTTATGCTGAGGAGAAGGTCATGCTTTGTTAAATCTGATGCATTTTATTTTTCTTAGAAGCAAGATTTATTAAACTAGTATCCTCATATTTCTCCATATCCCGTAATTGGAACTCATTATGCTAATTGTATTTCCATTATCACTAATTAACAATCATAGTGACCTGGCCCACACTCTAATTTGTCTTGAATCTGTTTTTGTATAGGGAGATTTACCCTGTAATTTCAAGGTGATAATTCTATTCAGCACAACTTTATTGAATAGAATAATGTAATACTTTAGCATTTACATTATTATAGAACTATCTGCATTTAGTAAGTTCAAAAATAAACCAAGCAGGAATCTGAGTAATGCTTTTGATATCTGTTCAGAATTTTTGTCATTTTGTCCAGAGCAATCAATACTAGTTGTTTTATGCTTCAGAATTGCAAAATTCATCATTCAGGTTTTACTTTATAAACTTGTGTGTGTGTGTATCAATTCACAAATGTTTTAAAAGAAATAAAATAAAATAATCTAATTAAAGCATTTTGGCTTGCAGAATCTCTCCCACACTTTTTTTTTTAGAGAAGAAATTGAATTTAGGGGAAAAAAATAGAAAAAGAAACCACCTGACACATTTTACAAATCTTTTGAATTTACTTTAAGTTCTTTGCATTATAAGTAAAAAAAAATTAAAAAGATTAACTACTGCCACTTTCCATCCTACTTGTCACAAGATGGCAGGAACCAGGAAATGGCTGTTTGTTAACTATGGCTCTCTCATCACCATCCCATCGGTAGTCTAAATTCTGATTAAGTTAAAAGCAAGGAAACCACAGTTGCCCATTGCTAACCGGCAAAACTGATTTTAAAAAAGAACTTTGTTTAGTATAAGCCTTTTCAGATGCTATCTTTCCATGGAGATGTTAATTTAAATTCACACAGAAACTGACTGTTCAGAGGTGAGCAACTGCTTACCACTCTCATATCTTGACAACTACCTACAAAAATATTGCCTCAACAGCCTCATCTGGCATTCTAATTCTCTCTGGAAGTATTTCAAATTGTTCTCTTTCATTTTGAAATTTAAGACTAGCTGAGAATTATTTCTTCCCTAATTTATGAAATTGTCATAAGTGACTACTGGAAAATGTCCAAAGCAGTGTCATAGATTCATGTTATAAGCTCTATGCCCTTGGGTCCCATATAGAAGAAGGGTGGGTCCCGTATTTTGATTCCACAATGCTGCTTGCGTCTGTTTGTCTGTCTTACTTCTCCTCATGGATGTCCCTGATGTTGCATTAAAGAATGCCATCCATGTTTAAATGAGGCATTACTGATCACTACTATTGCAATTCTTAAAAGTTCTTCCCTCGTTTAACTAATAAGGACCACCATTGAAGAAAGAGTGAGATTAGGGGTTGAATGCCAATTGCTTCTAGATTAAAATATTTAATATATAATGCAGACTTCCCCAATTCTCTCCTCATGGGTTGGTCAGTAGAAATTTGGGAGATGCTATCAGAAAGCATCAGGTTGGAGATGGCCAGCGTATTGGAGGATAGCTTCTTGGTATCCTAAATAATTCAGGAATGTTGATTGGATGAAGATGGGTTGCCCCACATAGAATCATGCTAATTTGTCCTTAGAAATACTAATACAAAGTTTTAGTTTGTAAAATTTGTCCTCGAGGGTTCTGGGACATAATGCATGGCTGACAGATCATTTTCTTTTCAACTGCTAACATTTTCTTTTAAACTGCTAATTCATTGGCTATCTTTTTAAATAGGGTGGGTTTAGAGATAATTTACATATTTTAATGAATAATTCAGCCATTTCCCATTCTAGATGAATACCAAACTATCTGGGACCAATAACCTTTTAATGTTCTCACCAAGTGGTTTTATTTTGTTTTCTTTTTTGTCAACTACTTGATAAAGTCTGACTGATACAAACAGGCAGTGCTCAATGAGGTGCAAGTTTACACCTACTACAGCTTCTGCACTGAAAATTGGCCCACAGAAACAAGCAAAAACATATTGGTTCTATTGTGTATGTCACTCCATAAATGCAGAAATAATCATTACTGTTGAATGAATTATTATAACCAATAGATTTGCTACACAGAAATGTGTTTTCAAAGTTCATTCATTTAAGATGACATCAAAAAAAAAATGTTTCCTATTGTCTTGTACAAAAGAGGAAAAGAAAATATTTAACAGAAGAAATGAAACACTTACAGAATGAGAGTATTCTAAAGAAGTTCATCTTAGAACATGTTGGATCTTTTAAAAACAAACAAAGACAAAATCCTACAACTTCAAGTATATTCCAATTTGATTTAGGAGCGCTGACGTTGATGAAGTTTCTCATTTCTGTATTGCATTCTACTCCTGCTTTGTATATTGGCAGATGACATCAGAAACATTTTGAAACTTTGTGTGTTCAAAATACAAGGTATTTGATGGATAAAATAGTTGCCAATCTTTTTAGCCAGTTGGTGAAGAAAGAAGAACAAAAAGTGCTGGGGGGGGGGAATCTACCCTGAAGGAAATTTCCTCCATTAAGTTTTGCATTCTGTGGCTAATTAACAGTAAAAAGAAGCTTATTGCCTTCTTTCTCAATAACAAATTGAAAATTCTTCCTGATAAAACTTCCCCACATTGTGAATTTTCAGATCTGTCACATATGATAGAAATATGGTAATAGGTTTCGCATACCTGTCTTCTTAAGTGACATATGCATTTTGTTGGCAATTGAGATCCTCAGCTTTCTTTCAGCTAAGATATGTTATTACATCTGATACGCCTTTTATGTGGGAAACTTGGTTGCCGATCTTCACTGTTACTTTAGTCCATTGCCCTACTGTTTTTATCCCAGTTTACAGACAGACAGTAGAAAATAAAGTACAATTTGTTTAATGATGTTTGTTTCATGACAAATAAAAATGTAGTTTTTTAAAAAAGAAAAGAAAATGAAGACCAATTATTGTGTTTGAAGAATGAAGTTAGTCTGCAAAAGGTTTTATTTCATATGATCTAAGTAATCGACATCCTGAGAAGATAAACTGTCTTTTATTAGAAGTCCAGTTATTTTTTGCAAGACCTGATGGAAATGTTCTTTATTAGGCCAAATCAGTATCTATTCTGATTAATGTAATGCTTCGTATTTCCCCCCCCCCCAAAAAAAATAAAACATATAGAATTTCCGCAAACTGGAAAGCATTTAAAGTCTTCAAAATTTTTCTATAGCACTGTGCTTGATGAGCTATGTTGAATTAGATTTGATTTTAGGGTATTTTAGGTTGACTACTTCATGCAAATTGAAGATACATTCAGGAGGCAATTAATATATAACATAACAATAGCACTTAGACTTATATACAGTACTGCTCCATAGTGCTTTATAGCACTTTCTGGGAAGTTTATAATGTCAGCATATTGCCCCCAACAATTGGGGTCCTCATTTTACCAACCTAGGAAGGATGGAAGGCTGAGTCAACCTTGAGCCCCGTCAGGAGAGTTTGCCTGCAATACTGCATTCTAACCACTGCGCCACCATGGCTCCTTAACATGTTAAGATAAAGGAAAAAATAGAGGATCAGTCATATAAGATGCAGCAATGCTGGACAGAATTGATGATGAGAGCATTCTAGACATACAATTTGAAATTATTTGAGCTCTGTATCTTTTGAAGCAGACTGGAATGTTTATCTCAATTTAAGGCTACCAGTTGCTTTAGGTGTGTAGCATATGCAACCAGTGCTGACCTAAATTAGCAATAGCAATAGCACTTAGACTTATATACCGCTTTACAGTGCTTTACAGCCCTCTCTAAGCGGTTCACAGAGTCAGCATATTGCCCCCAACAATCTGGGTCCTCATTTTACCCACCTTGGAAGGATGGAAGGATGAGTCAACCTTGAGCCGGTGAGATTTGAACTGCCGAACTGCAGCTAGCAGTCAGCTGAAGTAGCCTGCAGTACTGCACTGTAACCACTGTGCCACCTTGGCTCTTTAGATTTCCAAAAGCCTTGTGCAGTGACAAAATTAATCTGCATCCCAAAGCAGACAGAACTTGGTAGATCTAGGCTTGTTAGGATTTCCAAGGTTAAGCTCAAACTGAACTTGAAAGTTTTTTGGCAGCCAGAAGCAACACTAGGGCCCAGATAATGGCTATGCCTAAAATAAAGAACAGTTTTGCCCTTCATCATCCCATTTCATAAATACCCAATTGGCATATCAATTAAGGTATGACTTGCTTGCACTCTGCAATGGAATAAATGTGCCAAAGACTTTGGAGGAATTCCAACCTAACTAGAAAATGAAAATAAATAAAAGATAAAAGATGAATAAAATAACTGTACCCCACAGTACATTTCTTAGTTTTTAAGAATAAACCCCTTGCCTTGCTTTGTTCTAGTATAGTATTTCAAGTTTCTATAAAGTGTCACTTGCTACGACTGAGTATAATGAGGTAAAAACCAACAGTTCTCAAGTTAATCAGAACTGCTATGTTACCTTGTACAGATTTGTCCTACTTGCGAACCTGAGAAGAGAAATGTAATTTTTTTACTTAAAGAAGTGGATGGAAATGCTCTAGAATTTAAATCCAGAAAAAGATTCTTACATAGTGACTGATTTTTCTTTCCTTTTGTAGACAAATGTTCTGCAAATATATGACTTCTGTCTTAACTTCAACAAAGCAAATTATCTAGCTATGTCATGTCCATAAGCCTCTTGAAAGCTTTGCAAGTTGACACCTCTGCTCTAACCAAAATGTGTATGGTTAACTGTTTGGAAAGGTAAGATTTATTGTATGTGTTGTGGCCTCACTGGCCCCTCCAGCAGCCAGATCAGATGAGGAGGCGGCGTGGGAGTCAGGGCCAGCATCAAGGCAATCTGAGAGCTCCAAGGGGGAAGAGGGAATGGAGCTGTCAGAGATAGAGACAGAGGCAGAGCCTGGGTTTCCCATCAGCCCTCAGATGGAGAGTCAACAGCCCCCAGGTCTGGAGGTGGCTGATGAGGAAGAGGAGGAACAGCTGGGTCCAGTGCCTGATGCGTGGATGCGTAGGAGGCAGAGAAGAGGAGAGCAGTGGAAATCTATGGGCCAGTCCTTGGGACGGAAGAGCCACCACTGCTAGTGAGGCCCCACCCTAGCTCTGGGGATAAAAGGCAGGGGGCGGAGATGAATAGGTGTGGCAGACAACTATTCATCTCCCTGCCGGACAGACTTGTTAGCATGCTGTGTGAGAGAGAGAGACTTTTTGCCGGGGCTGCTGGCGCTCCTAATAAAGGGAACAATTAGGTAACTACAGAGGGTTTGTCATGTTTTGGAGCCAGGTCAGAACAGTCATCTATGATAAGCCAGACAAAATAGCTTATGCCTTGCTATCTCATTGGGGAGATTTTAAGAATAATGCTGAATAGAACAAGCAATATGTTTTTATTTCCAATTATTGTCATCCAGTCTGATTATTTTGTTTTTTTTCCTTCCCAAAGACAATGTTGTTGAAATTCTGCCATTTCTACTACAGTAGTTATAATTTGAGTGAGAGATGTATGTGAATATTCTGCCTCTTATTAAATAAATTTCTGTCCAGCAATACAGCTAGTCCTCAACTTATGACGGACCCCGCTGAAAGATACTTACAACCCAGTTCCAACATTCCAACAACCACACACGCACTCCGCATTTGGCAACCAGCCCCCATTTACAGCTTTTGCAATATCCCACAGTCACATGACCTGACCATGATTTACAATGTTTTTGCTGAAAACTGTCATTTATTTCCTGTTTTTGGCTAAAACATACCATAGTGAACAATGGTATGTTTAATGATCACAGTTTTCCAGTATGGTCATACTTTGAGGAGTACCTGCATTGCAGCCTTCATAGTGCTGCATTTAACTCTTAAGTTAAATCCAAGGAAAAATATCAAGGATGAAGTCCTCTAAAATTATTTGTTTTTCAGCTCAGCAAACCTGGAGGTAGAAGATAATGGAAATATGAAAGAAAATATACCACCCTTCAACTATTTTGCAATACTCAAAAAGCACCACCTAAGGAAAGTCTCAAGGAATTCTCAAGTCTACCGAGAATGAGGTAAAAAAAAAAAAACAGATCCCTCTTTCAGAAGGAGCAGAGGAAAACCAGGAAAAGTGAAATGCAGGCTTCAGCACAGAATTAAATATAATGAAATTGTCATTTTTTTTAAAAAAAAATATTTTATGTTTGTAGATCATGCTTCTTTTTTTGTTACCAGCTTTCCTCTCTAAAATTTTGGAATAGCCTCAGGAAAAGCAATTAAAATGACAGATTTGACACTGACTCTGAGGAAAACCAACTTATGTTGTTGTTGGTCCTCAAAGATTTATTGAAACAAATTAAATCTAATCCTACCGATAGCAGTGGACTTCAGTTTACTTACCAAAATTGTTATGTTTAATTCTCCTCCTCCCCAGAACAGCATTTAAACTGTAAAAATACTATAGATCATCTCAAAGGCAGTCCTGTTTTCTGGAAATCTTTCAAAAGAGCCATGTTATCTCCAATGATAAAATGACAGAAGTATATAAAGAGATTAATTTCTCAATATTTTCCTTTTTAGGAGAGAAACTGTGAGCCTAGTTTCTTTCTTTTTCAGTAAAAACTTTATCTATGCTTATAGCCAACTTTCCCTGCTTTTTTCTTACTCCTAACCCTGCTTTTTGGCTTCATGTTTTGGAGAAAGGTGAAAAGTAGAATAAAGCAAAAATATCTAAGCTTTAAATGCAGATATGATCCACTGGAATGAATGAACGAACAAACGAACGAACAAATGAATGAATGAATGAATGAATGAGACTATTTAGTAATTGGATAATGTGTCTCACTGATTTCCATGGGGTTACTTGCAGGTCCATCTGTCCTGTGAGGTGCAGGAGAGGCATACTGAGTCCTGTTCTTCAGGGAGTGTCATTTGGTGGGTCTCTGGAGGACAGCTTTTTCTGTTGTGGCACTCATCCTCTGGAATATCATTCCCTTAGAAATTAGATTTGCATCAACCTTGCTGGCTTTCTATAAAGCCTTAAAAATCTAGATTTGTTACTGAGCCTATGACCAGGAGTATGTGGTTGAATCTTGGTTATGGTAATAGTATCGGTTGGATTCCCCCCCCCCCTTATGTCCTATATCTGTATTGGTTTTTGTAATGCTTTTGTCTTGTTTTTATTCTCTGTTAGCTACCCAGAATATATGTTTGAAATAGATGGCCATATAAATTGAATGAATGAATGAATGAAGTTGGTATTGATGAAATATGAGAAAGCTACAAAGCATTCTCCCATCATCCCATTAGAAAAAAAGTTTAATATTATTCAAATAACTGTCAACTCAGACATTTATAAAAAATATGAAACCCTCTCCTGTTGTAATTCAGTTTAGCTGATGCTTCCATGTAGCTTCTTTTGTCTTGAATGAGCTAAAGTCTATTCATCATGTTTCCTGCTGCAGCAGTATGGGCTCCAAATTGTGGGCACAAAAGAGCTTGTTTGAACAAGCCAGAATGTAATGCTGAATACAGAAGTCCATGGAGGCTAGATTGAAAAGTCCTCAGCAAAAGTCTGTGGAGATCTTCATGAGCTAGCAGAGATAAAATCAACCTGTACAGAATATGCAATGGTATGTGGGAAAGATCTTGGGAGTCAGGAAGAAGAGATACTACCTAGGGATCAGTCAGAGAATACCAGCATAGCCTGTAGTTCAATAATGGATAAGGGCAAGAGATTTAAAATAGACCCTCCCTAGTTTCCCAAGCTGCAGTGGGGAGAGTGGGAGAATTATACTTTAAGATTCTGTTAATGTAGCTTTACAATAAAGTAGAATCACTTTATTTGATCATGTTTCCTGTCAGGTCTACCTGGTAAGTGTCTATGGATATTTTCAGTCATCCAGGTCATGGTTGTCCCAAAAGTGCTTTTTCAAAAGGCAACTGGACTTCTTTTTCCTTGAAGACATTTCACTTCTCATCCTAGAAGCTTCTTCTTCAAGCACCTTTGGGTCTACCTGGTAAGATTGACAAAATATCAGAATTAGCCAGGTTTTTCAGATAGTGGAGCTCATCTTTTTCTCCAAAGCTAAAAATCTGGCTGAAAATGGAAATAATTATATTCAGAATGTAGGTTGCATTGGTTAAAGGTGTATGGTCACTCCCCGTTTTGCCAAATGTATGAATATGCTCTTCTAGAAAGAGTCAAGTTATTAACTTTTGCAAAGCAGTTTCAATTAATATTTTGTTAGCACTACTGACTTATTGGTTATTTAAAGAAAAGCTTTTGAAAATCTGTTATGTCATTATAGATTTTAAATGCATACGTCCTACCAATTGACACTGGTGGAAGTATTTCTATTAGCATTTAACTGAAACAATATTAACGTTGTTAATATTAATTGAAAATATGGAATCTCCTAGAAGACATATGCATATGAATTGTATTTTGATAGTGTACTATTTATGGAATTATATGATGTTTAAGGCTGTTAAGGATGTTTAATCTCATCCCATGGGGTAGTGGTAAAAACATGATGGTGATGCTGACTACGATGATTGGCAAAACTGATTTAAATTTCATAATATTTATTACGCTGTATCTTCTTCATTCCTTTCTGAAATAATACACTTAGAGTTGGCTTTGATTCTGTGTCTTCATGGACATGGATATATATATATTTTTAAAAAAACAATGCTGAAGTAATTTCTCTTTGTCTTCAGGACACCTGAAAATTTGAATTGTTATGCTATATTGAAGAAAGACCTGACATTTTAATGAAGAAGCAGTCTAGAAGAAACTAAAGTAAGAAAAATGAGCCGAGGTGGCGCAGTGGTTAGAGTGCAGTACTGCAGGCTACTTCAGCTGACTGCTAGCTGCAGTTCGGTGGTTCAAATCTCACCGGCTCAAGGTGGCCTAGCCTTCCATCCTTCCGAGGTGGGTAAAATGAGGACCCAGATTGTTGGGGGCAATAGGCTGACTCTGTGAACCGCTTAGAGAGGGCTGTAAAGCACTGTAAAGCGGTATATAAGTCTAAGTGCTAAAATCACTTAGCAATATTAAAGCTCTATCTATCCCTAAAAGTTACTACTTAAACCTCACCCTTTTTGTCATTAAGAGGGCATTCTCAGTGGGTCTTAGTGGTGGTAATGGGTCACCCAGGGGGAAGCAATGCATCGAGATCATTGCAACTGATGCTAAGGTCCTTCAAATTAATTAGGGTTTGAAAGGTTTAATGGAAATTAATGTTCTTATTTTCACATCCAAGACTGGATAGGTTTATTATCTGTAAGGTATCAGCTATGATTCCAGATAGATTTTGAAATCCCCAACAATTAAGATTAAGCATTAAATGAAGCTTGGTTCCTGGTGACTTCATAGCACTTCCATCTACTTTTCTTGGAATTGATATAGAAGTGGCCTCCCAGTGGCTTCCACAGGATTACTTTATCAACTTTCCATCTGCCCTAAGCCTGGGATACACCAGAAGTCTCCCATCCAATAATCCAAAACCTCATGTCCCATCTGAGCCCTTACAAGGTCAAGCAGTTCATCCATGAAATCTTACACTTATGGTAACAAAACATCACTGGAATTTTATATGATTGTTAATCTCACAAGATTTTGATAATTTCACCTGAGTTTTTCCAAAAAAATAACCAAGATCATACATAAAACCATGTACGAATTCTGGGAGATCATGTGAAAAGATAAATATCTCAGTTTTTCAAAAGAATCTTATTCACGTTTTTCAAAAACATAATCATATTGTAATTGCCTCTTATGTCTTATAAAGTATAATCAATTATATTTGACTATGATTGCTTGAGGTCCAATTGACAGAACAGCTGTATAAAAATTAGAATAATAAATAAGATAATCAGATGTACTTGAAGAAGATCAAGTTCAAGTTTATTTATAATCAGATAAACTTGAATAGGAACTTTAACCAAGTACTGATGTGCCCATATATGGGTGCTTGAGAAATACATGGATGGATAAAATCAACTGCTGCTTTAGGATTATTTATTTATTTATTTATTTATATTTCATATTTCATATTTTATATTTTATATTTTATATTTTTTAATTGCCCTTTTTCCTTGGATATAAATTCCAAGACTTTTAAGTTAAATGTTATGGCTTTTCTTTAGGCCAAGTTAGATTTGGGAATTACCTTTCAAAATGTAGTTTGGAACAGAACATTTTTAACAAACTGCCCTTCCTACCTTTTAAAATAGTCTCGAAATCTTAAAATAGTCTAGCCCCGTGACGGCGAACCTATGGCACGCGTGCCAGAGGTGGCACGCAGCACCCTCTCAGCACCACCCTCACACTCCTGCCGGCCAGTTGGTCTTTGGGTCTCTGCCACGCATGTGCGGGGGTGAGGCACATGCAAGGGGGCCGCGTGCGCATGCATGGGGGCACATGCTGGGGGCTCATGTGCATGCATGGGGGTGAGGCGCATGTGGGGGGGCACACACGCATTGCATTTTGGGGGTTCAGGCATGCGCTTTGGGCACTCAGTCCGGAAAAGGTTAGCCATCACTGGTCTAGCCTATATACTTGGGCATTCTGGTGAGCCGAGCTGGCGCAGTGGTTAGAGTGCAGGACTGCAGGCTACTTCAGCTGACTGCTAGCTGCAGTTCGGCAGTTCAAATCTCACTGGCTCAAGGTTGACTCAGCCTTCCATCCTTCCGAGGTGGGTAAAATGAGGACTGAGATTGTTGGGGGCAATATGCTGACTCTGTGAACCGCTTAGAGAGGGCTGTAAAGCACTGTAAAGCGGTATATAAGTCTTAAGTGCTATTGCTATAGTGCTAAATTAACACCCTAAAACCTACATCTGTATGTAAAGGAACAAGGATAAGAAATGCTACTGCAGATGCAACCAAGTAGACTTCAATTAAAGAGGTTGAACTAGTGAGGCATAGGAAGCACTGTGAAGCGGTGTATATAAGTCTAAGTGCTATTGCTAGTGCTAGTCTCCCATTCAGGTACTAACCATGTCTGACTCTGTCCAGCTTTTTTCAATATCAGCTAACTTGTCAGGTTGATTGTCCAACGGATCATCAAACAAATCAATCCAGTGTGCTCATCCAAGTACAAATAACCAGCCTCAAATTCCTATTTGGACACATTCCAGCTGTCCCGAAAGGCTCTGTTGCTGGGAAAGGTAGAAGGAAACAGTAGAAGAGGATGACTAGTAGGGACTCAGTTACAGTAGTGATGAGTGTGCCATTGGGAGACTTGAAAAAACAAGTAAGAAACAAATCAGCATGGAGAAAATCTGCCTACATGGTTGCTTAGGAGTCAAAAAATGACTATACTGCATGGCACTTAATCAACCAAACAGTTGGTTTCCCTGCTAAAATTTAAATTCAAATCAATAATTTAACAGAATAACAGAGTTGGAAGGGACCTAGAAGGTCTTCTAGTCCAACCCCCTGCTCAAGCAGGAAACCTTATACCATCTCAGACAATTGGTTGTCCAGTCTCTTCTTAAAAACCTCCAGTGTTGGAGGTTTAAATACAAAATTTAAAATCATTAATTTAAACTTTAGCTGGGAAACCTGGCCTAAATACTACTTCCTTGGCATGCGCTGAAAAAAGAAGTAGCTTGAGAATTATTTTGAAACTTCTCCTTCAGTATTGCTTGCCCTTAGAATATTTGACCTCCATAACATTCCAAGCTTTTTTTTTATTATTGGCTTAGGGCAGGGGTGAAATTCAAAACGTTTCCCTACCGGTTCTGTGGGCGTGGCTTGGTGGGCATGGCAGGGGAAGGATACTGCAAAATCCCCATTTCTACCCCACTCCTGGGGGAAGGATATTGTGAAATCCCCATTCCCTCCCCATTCTGGGGCCAGCCAGAGGTAGTATTTGCCAGTTGTTGTTGTTGTTAGCACTTAGACTTATATACCGCTCCATAGTGCTTTACAGCCCTCTCTAAGCGGTTCACAGAGTCAGCCTATTGCCCCCAACAATCTGGGTCCTCATTTTACCCACCTCGGAAGGATGGAAGGCTGAGTCAACCTTGAGCCGGTGAGATTTGAACCACTGAACTGCTGAACAGTCAGCTGAAGTAGCCTGCAGTGCTGCACTCTAACCTCTGCGCCACCTCGGCTCTGTTGTTCTTGTTGTTGTTGTTGTTGTTGTTATTATTATTATTATTATTGTTGTTGTTATTATTATTATTATTTATTAAATTTGTATGCCGCCCAACTCCCAAGGGACTCTCCAAACTACTCAAAATTTCCACTACCGGTTCTCCAGAACCTGTCAGAACCTGCTGGATTTCACCCCTGGCTTAGGGCTCAATTAAATACTTGGCACTTTTCGGATCTAGGTTACATTTTTGTAGTTTTAAAATGATCATTTAAAAAGTTTTCAGAGGGAAAACTATCCTTGATAGCACTGCAATCTTTCCTCTGTATCTGCAGAGTAGAACATTTCTGTTGGCAGTGAACTCTATCCTGAACTTTCCTTCCTGGTTTCAGATCTCTTTGCTTCCTCCTGAAGTTTATTATTGGTCATCGCACAGTCAGCCAGATGTTCAGACTGGGTTCGGCATTTTTGTCTATCGAGTCCTTACCAAGGACCTGGGATAGGCAAATCTAGATGTTTGACAGTGTTACAGATATCATCGCAGGATGGAAGCTGTTCTCAATAAAGCCGCCTTCTGCAATTGACTGATGGCAAATTTGTCAATGCCTATGGTATTCAAGTGGTGCTCCAGTTGTTTCGGGATCGCACCCAATTATGATGATGATGATGATGATGATGATGATTATGGTTATTATGATATGATGATGATGATGATGATGATGAGCCGCGGTGGCGCAGTGGTTAGAGTGCAGTACTGCAGGCTACTTCTGCTGATCACCGGCTGCCAGCAGTTTGGCAAATCGAATCTCATCAGGCTCAAGGTTGACTCAGCCTTCCATCCTTCCAAGGTCGGTAAAATGAGGAAATGAGGATTATTATTATTATTATTATTATTATTATTTCCTTGCTACAATTCCACCATTCTACCTGATGGATTTAAACAATAGATTTGCTATTCCACCAATGGCAGTGAAAGCATTTGTAGGACATAGTAAGAGAATTCTGGGGACCCTGGTTGTGTGGAAGAGCCTCAAGTGAAATGTAATCAGAGGTGGGTTCCTACCAGTTCTATCCGGTTCTTTAGAACCATTAGTAACTCGGCGATAACGTCACGGAGCTGGTTCTGTCGGTGTCTCTGTGGGTGCCGCCATCTTGGATTTTTTTATTGCTGCGCGCGTGCACGGCGCGACCCTGAGCAAACCGGCAGCAAAAGGATCCAGAACCCACCCCTGAATGTAATGTACAAAAAAGGAAATAAATTGTTTTATATTGGTTGGTTAACATTGGCATTCAGCATTTATTATTATGCCACTGCAATTATGACCACAGGTTTTATAAGTGTTAATGTATTTTAATTTCTTTCCATGGCTTTCTTTGTTTGGATTGCTTTTTAAAATGTACACAATGTACTTTCATGTTCTACAATGCCTGGAGGAATAATGGCATGACAAGTGGTCTAGAAATATTTCAACTAATTTTCTAACTAATATGTTTGATCATGGGAGGAGACGAGGTTGTCCATTGAATTCAATCTTATCTAAATAATCTTGAGATGCCTCAGGTAAGTTTCTAATTCCATGCACCTAAAAACGAGAATTATTCACCTGTGAAAGACAAGAAGCACATATTTTACGGCATTACTTTAATTAATAGCTAATATGCAACCCTTTGTAATTGGATATGGACTTCTTTCTTCCTCCTTAGGTCTTCAGGGGACATTTGAGCTGTGTCTTTATAGCAGTTTTACATAACAGGGGATACCTGTTCTATTTGTCATTCAATCTGTTTGTCTTTCTGTCTGTCTGTCTGTCTTTGCTCTCCCTTCTTTCATCCCTCTCTCTAAAAGTCCTCTGTCAACTTTATGAGATGTGTTAGGTTTATTTCATGGCCTTTTTTTTAATAGGTTAAAATAGGTCGCAGCTGTTAATGAAAATGTTAACCTATCATCTGGGATGGTAACATTTATAAGTCATAGAATTTTTGCTTGTCTGTGCTGCACTTTTAACATATACAACATTCATCCACATACCCTACCCTTGACTTTACAAGTTACATTTTTTTGAAAGACAGAAATAATTTTACATTTACCAAAAAAGGAGCGGTAAAAAGGAAAGCCATTGCCCTTGTCTTTCTACAAGGCAATAAGAAGGGAAAACAATTGTGTTTCCTCTTTGTATACCTCCTGGGCCAGAAGAGAAACTACGTACTATGTTTGCTACTAGTGATGCATAAACGCATTTGGAGCTGAAACATTTAAACAGCATCATTTCCTCATTCCATACTAACTGTGGAAAGTTTTAGCCCCAACTCAATGGAGGTGGAGGTGGAGGTGGAGTACAACAGTTAAAGGAATACAACCTAAAACATAATTTACCAGCCTAGACCATAGTGGGTTGGGTAGTTATGCTTCAGATTATCTTTTAATAATATTTTGAATGGAATTGAATATTTCATTTGGCCAAGAATGATTACACACACAAGGAATTTGTCTCAGGTGCAGAAGCTCTCAGTGTACATGCAAAGACACAGAATGATAATGATATCATCATCATCATCATCGCAATAAGAGGTTCTAGTAAAGAAGTTAAGAAGGATAAATAATAATACTACAGCCATACTACATGGGTAAATATGCATAGACATTAGACAGCACTTTGAGAGTAAGGTGTTCAGCAGAGTGATGGCATGAGGGGAAAAACTGTCCCTGTCTAGTTGTTTTGGCATGCAATGCGCTATAACGCCATCCCAAGGGGAGGAGTTGAAACAGTTTATGTCCAGGATATGAGGGGGTCTATAATTATCCTCTCAGCCTTCCTTCTCACCTGCACAATATACAGGTTTTCCATTGAAGGCAGGCTGGTTGCAATTGTTCTTTCTGCAGTCTTAACTATCAGAGTCTGTACCTGTCCTGTTTGGTTACTGTATAGATGTACAAATGACAGACAATAACTCCACTCTAAAACTGTATCAACAGCTCCTGGGGCAGTCTGGAAGAACATTCTTCGTTGCGCCTTTTTAATGATGGTTCTAATGTTAAGTGTCCATTTCAAGTCCTGGTAGATTACAGTATAGAACCCCAAAATTTGAAGGACTCTACTGCTGATACTGATATTTTAGCTGTAATAGTAAAAGATCATACAAACTAAAAATAGAAAAAAAAATAGAAGAATAAAAGATGCAAGAAAGCAGAAAAAAGAGAAAAAGAATAAAACCTTAAATAAGTTGGTTTCACTCTCATCACAGGTATAAACAGTTTCCCTATCTCTTCACCTCCTTTTCATTAACAGATATAAAACTCTTCATCCCATAACTCAACTCAACTTTAGGCAAGTACAATAAGCAACTCTTTTCCAAACAGATGTCAGCAAAAAGTTGAAACAGAGCTCTAAAATAATAACATTAGTTAACAAATATAAAACTCATTATTTTATATTTCAATTCTTAACTGTAAGCAAATCCAATGCACATCTTTTTCAGCTCAAGTGTAAGCAAGTCCAGGAAGAACCACCCAAAATAACAGCATATGTTAACCCTGATACAATAAGTCAACTTTATGTTCCTTCCTTTTGCATTAAACAATATTGCTCCTTAATCCATTATAATGATTGTTGTCCCTTGTCTCAAATTTCTTTAAAAGTTTAACAAGCCTCTTATGTTAAGTCCAGGAGGAAGAAATTATTCCAATTACTTTCTTGAATTGGCTTTTTTATTTCCTTCTTAGTTTTTAAAGCCTCATTTGATTTTTTAATATATATATTCAGTGACAAATTCTTATTCACTTTGTTCTCCAACATCATGTCAGATAACTTTTGTTCCAAAACTTTTTCTGTAACAGCTTCTTCTGAGAACAGACTGTTCATAAGAACACATAGCACAGCTGATGTTGTTGATTCAAGGTCCCAGTGCCACTCCTTGAAAATATCTCTGAACGTCATTATAAGTTGATTATCTTGTTATGTCTTCAAAATTGATTATTGTTTCTTTCCCATGAAAATGTATTTATACTTTAAAATTAATTTCAAAGTTTTAATATTCCAAATCAACTATTCCAACATTTTCTGAGTCTTTTTAAAACTTTCTATAGCCCAAACTTTGTCATACATTTTGCTGCTTATTTTGAATTCTTAAAGCTTATAAAGATAATGTTTCTCTTCTCTTCTCTTCTCTTCTCTTCTCTTCTCTTCTCTTCTTCTCTTCTCTTCTCTTCCATTCCATTCCATTCCATTCCATTCCATTCCATTCCATTCCATTCCATTCCATTCCATTCCATTCTCTAGCTCCTCCCTCCCTCCCTTTCTTTTCCTTTCCTTCCTCTTTCTCATTCCTTAAATCTTCCCCCCTCCCTTCACTTCCTGCTCTTTCCTTTCCTTTCCTTTCCGTTCCTTTCCTTTCCTCCCTTCCCTTCCCTTCCCTTCCCCTCCCCTCCCCTCCCCTCCTCTCCTCCCCCCCTTTCTTTTCTTTTCTTTTCTTTTTTTCTTTACATTAATGATCGAACACACTTAATCCTGGGTTTCTAGCTTTGTCATTTTAAAGGTGTCTAAGTTCTTTAAAACAGCTATTAGGCAGTTTCCAAAATGAATTAGCAAAAGAAGTACAAAATTAGCGTCCTTTAAGGTTCTGACTGCAGATGGAGTAGGAATGGCCAATTTCCTCATCTCCCAGTTCTCCCACCCTTCGTAGAACGCAGCCTTGCAATCTCCTTTTGAGGATCAACTATATAGAGCACAATGTGGGCAATCTCACATCTTCTCTTTCTCCAGAGACAGTCAAAGGAGCCAATATACTTGTCAGCTTCTTGTTCTTAGTCACAATCATTCATTCCACTTTTTGTAGAGCCATCTTCAGTCTGTCATTTCTTCCCTAGAAGTCCAGTTATGCTTCAGCTTATTGTGGGAATACTGCCATAATCTTAACATGTTGTGTGTACCAGGTCTTCATCATGGTATACCATATATTTGATGTTTTGGACATAACATGCAATGTTAACACAGGAACTATGTTTATTCACAGACATCAACTGCATTGAGGGTTTGGGACACTGGTGGTTAGGAAGGATTGTGCTGTCAGGTTCCAAGTAATGCATCCATCACAAATTGAACTCCAAAGCATTTTGTTTTCTCAAAGTACAAATTTATTTAGATACACCATATTGGCACTAACTGGTGAAAAGCCAGTACTGAAGTTCCCAGGCTTTTCACCCCAATATAAGTTTTAGATTCTCAAGTTTCCAAAACAAACTGTCACATTGTCCAACCAAGATGGGAGCTGATTGCTTGGCGACTTCTCTCCTCCTCCTCCGGTCACCCAGCCATTGGAATGTGCTTGACTCATCGGCTAGCTATGATATTATGACTGAGAGCTCTATCCTCCTTCAGCTCCAAACTGTGTCAAACTGAATTCATATTAGAATACCCAAAGATACAAACAATCCCACACCCAAATCAAATTCAGGCTTGACAGGTGCTACATAAAGCATAAAAGAAATAAAAAGGTATGGGGGGAGGATATGTTCTGCTGCTGCTACCACTAACATTAAGCTCTCCTCAAAGAATTCCTCTCTCTCAAAAGACTGAATCCTTAAATGGAAGAGTGAATTCAGTAGGACAATTTTTGCTATAGCTTGAGTTACTGGAGAGCAGTAGCTTGAGTTACTGGGAAAGAAAAAAACAAATGTCTCTGCTTCAACCATATCAAAATGATGTCTGCTTCAAAGATGGTTAACCAATTTGAGACTAAAAAAGTAAAGGTAAAGATTTCCCTTGTCCAACTCTAGGAGGCAATGCTCATCTCTGTTTCTTAGCTGAGGGAGCTAGCATTGTCCTAATACAGGGGTGTCAAACTCGATTTCACTGAGGGCCGCATCAGGGTTGTGTTTGACCTTGGGGGGCCAGGGTGGGTGTGGCCAAGATGGGCATCGCCAGCTCAACGTCACTCATGTTGGGGCTGCCTGTGGTGGCCTGAGCACTCAGCCAGCGAAAACAGGCTCCTGAGCTCTGTTTTCGGCTGCGACAGCCTCCTGCAACCCTCTGCCAGCAAAAATGGAGCTCGGGAGGGCTGCACACAGCCCTCCCGAGCTCTGTTTTCACTGGCAGAGGCACTGTGGGCCGGTCCTTTGCTGTTTCCAGGGTGGCCCTGCGTGCCAGATCTAAGCACCCTGTGGGCTGGATCTGGCCCCCAGGCCTTGAGTTTGACACCCCTGTCCTAATACATTGCTGCAATCATGTGGCCAGCATGACTGCACACAAAGGTGCACGGAATACTATTACCTTCCCACCAAAGTGGTACCTATTTATCCACTCGCAATTGCATGCTTTCGAACTGCTAGTTGGGTAGGACTAATGAAATATAGACTAATGAAATATAACATGGACTTAGAGCCCGGATCCTTCAAATCATTCTTTGCTACAGCAGCTGCTTTGAGTAAATGTATGGGTTGTAATACTCTTCTGAGACGCAATGTTTGCTCCAGCTGGTATCCATCTCTCGTAGAAATGATAGACACAATCACTCATACAAGAAAAGAGTCTAATGATTCATGGCTATTGCATGGTATGGTGTGTATTCATGTATATGTATGTACGTCAGCGGTGGGTTGCTACCGGTACGGTACGGTACGGTTCTACAAACCGGTAGCGGTGGCGGGAGGCTCCGCCCACCCATCCCGGACGCTTCTGCGCATGCGCAAAAGCATCGCGTGCGCATGCGCACGTGCAAACCAGTAGTGATGGGATTTAGAACCCATCACTGATGTACACGTGTGCGTGCATTTTCATCATCCTGAAACAATATTAGCCACAGAGAAATTCTGAGAAAGTCTATTGCTATTGCAATTGGAAAAAGAAAAAGTAAAAATGTAATGCATGATAACCCCTATTAGCTTTATTGATTACTTATATGGAATGTTGTACAGATTCATACCTTCCTGCCCTGCTTTCTACAAGGCTTGTTTCCATTTCTTTAAAAAAAAAAACACCATAGAATTTAAGAATGAAGTGTCCATCATGAAACAAAATATCTTCAAAAATCAGAAGTTGAGTTAAAAGTAAAAGGAGTTGTTCCTAAAGGCATCTACCTGGCTATTCGGTGATCCTTTGATCTGATGCAATAAGACAGGTTATTCTTACATTTTAAAAATACAGCTTGAGACACACTGTGGTTGAACTGTTCAACTGGAAAGGAGATGAGGGGGAACAGGAAAAGACCATGCTGTCATGATAATTTCCCTATTTTATGTTTGTGTGTGCATATCTCTGTGCTTGCATATATTTGTATGTGTATTCATAAGTTTTTTCTTTTTCTTTTTCACAATGAAAACAGGTCTATTAAGCAAGCTCATGGCCATTTCTTTCACTATTTCGGTTATGAAGAATTAAGATAACTTTCAGCTGGAGCTACTTGTTCTCTGAGATGAGATAAGGGAGTCTCAAGGGTTTGTTGCTATCCGTTTCACATTCCCTACCTACACATTAACAACTTGTTTGAACAATGTGGGATACTTGATAGTTTCCTTGTCAACGCAAATGTTTCCATTGCACCAATGAAAAGGAGTGACTGGTATTTGATTTTATCTTAAGGTTTCACATCACGTTTTTTTCGACAGTTATGGATTCATTAAGTAGGCTTTGACTCTGGCTCTGAAAAATGCAGTAATATCATTTGGGAAAGTACGAATGAAATTAATGTAGAGAATATTTAAACAAATGACTCAAATATGAATTAATGGATTGTTGCATGTTCCCTGGAAAAATGCTTTTATATTTTTAGTCTTTTGTTTTAAGTTCTACTGGACCAATTCTTTTGCCCCTAGTGAAAAATAGCTTGTTTAAGGAAAGAAGAACAAATCATATAAAAGAACGTGTTTTTAGAGTGTTGGCTTTATGGCCATTATTTCTTGGTGAGATTATTTCTGTGTGTTTCTACCTGAGGTAATAAATATGTGTGACATGAGTGAATATCATTATATAGGGGTTGCCTCACATGATATTAGCCAGAAATCATTTCACCAACCACTTTATTTTTAAAAAACTGAATAGTACATTATAAGAAAAGCTAATTTCAGAATAATTTTTAAGTGTGTTTTTAAACAAAGTTTTGAAAACAAGCAAAACCCCTCACTAATATTACAAGTTAAACCAAATAAAGAGATACATTGACAACCACTTCACTGAGACATTCTCAGGCGATTACATCTAGGTTTCTATTGTCATCCATTTTTACAACAGAGCCACTAGACATTTACATTTTATTTTATGTCTGTAGAAACTTTTTACCAAGGAACAACTGGTATCAGATCTATAATGGCATTCCTTGAAATTTTAGAGCTATGTTTCAAATACTTATATTAAAGATTACAAAGAAAGGAGGGGAGGGGAGGAAAAGAGGGCCATGGTAATTCAGGAGCATAAGGTAGGAAAGCTTCGCCTGGCCTGAGTAGAATTCAAAAGTGTGAGACATAAGCATGCAATATACTGACAGAAGAGCTGGGAAAAGCATGGGTGGCCAGGAAACTTTCCTGGATTCTATGGTCAACATGGACTACTGTTAGATCAACTGGAAGAAAAAAAGGAAATTGATGTCCAAGCTGATAGCAACCTGCATGAAATGATCTTAAGGGACAGGGACCAGTGGAGGAGAGGGGAGTGTAACAAGCATAGTAATCAATCAGAGTTTAGGATATCACTGATGTGGAGTGAAGCACAGCAGGAAGAGTTTAAGATAGCTCAGGAGAGAAAACAGTATTGTTGAAGCAGACCTTCAAAACCCTGGAAGAAGGTGTATTTGCAATGGATTGGGAGGAGGCGGAATATGATGCTAACTGTTTTTCATTCAGAAAATTATGAGTGGCCTCTATTGGTGGTGGGAGAAGCATAAAGTGTGGATCTGGCCTAAAAGGGCTTAGGTAAGTGAATTATAGCTGATGTTAGTGGTGACAGTGAAAGTTCCCTCCAACTCTGATAAAAGTATGAACACTAATAGAAGGAAGTTAAAATACTAGGGAACCGTATCTTTTTGAGAGCCTTATTCTAGTAGTCCTGTTTACTTTAGCACATCTGGTTAATTTCACATAGTTTAAGGTCTCACCAACCAGACAGCATCCAACCTTGAAAGTACCTTTTAAATATAATGGCTAACAAGCAAGTCTGGACAAATATCAGATTTTAAGTTCAAAGACCCTATGGCCCCAATCCTATTCAGAAGCCACTAAAAGGTATCCATTCCATCTTGTTATCTCCCTTAGGACCATGGATGAGTTTTAACTCCTGCCTCCTCCCCCCCCTTTAAAAAAATAAATAAATTGCAGTTGGAATGTTTGTATTGAGCAGAGAAGGAAGAGGAAGACAAAGAGATTCAGTTTTAGATTGCAGTAAAGAGCAGATGATTACAGTCTATTTCTCCCAAACTATAATTCTACAGTACATGCCTGGGAAACAGGGAGGAGGGGAGCCATCTCTATTAGCTGTTAATAGCAGTAGCACTTAGACTTATATACTGCTTCACAGTGCTTTACAGTCCTCTCTAAGCAGTTTACAGAGTCAGCATATTGCCCCCAATAATCTTGGTCCTCATTTTACCAACCTCGAAAGGATGGAAGGCTGAGTCAACTTTGAGCCCATCAGGATTGAATTCCTGACTGTGGGCAGAGTTAGCTTGCAATACTACATGCTAACCACAGCACCATAACTGCTCTTGTTAATATATATATAGAGAAACTACATATATTTGAGGGTCTATTTAAAGGCCTCTGGCTGGCCTTGTCTACATTCTAAGTTAAGCAGGATCTAGCCCAGGTAGAAGAGACGCTGTGGCTCAGTGGCTAAGATGCTGAGCTTGTTGATCGAAAGGTCGGCAATTCAGCGGTTCGAATCCCTAGTGCCATGTAACGGGGTGAGCTCCCGTTACTTGTCCCAGCTTCTGCCAACCTAGCTGTTTGAAAGCGCGTAAAAAATGCAAATAGAAAAATAGGGACCACCTTTGGTGGGAAGGTAACAGCGTTCCGTGCGCCTTTGGCATTTAGTCATGCCAGCCACATGACCATGGAGACGTCTTCGGACAGCGCTGGCTCTTCGGCTTTGAAATGGAGATGAGCACCACCCCCTAGAGTCGGGAACGACTAGCACATATGTGCGAGGGGAACCTTTACCTTTACCTTTAGCCCAGGTAGTGTTTATATGGAACAACTTTAGGTAATAACAAAGCAGTTAGGTAGAGTGGCAAATTGGGATAGGGAAGGAAAGTCTAGGGGGGGGGACAGCTGTAAACCACTTTTATCCTGATGCCAAGTCATCAGAAGCCAAATTCAGTTTAAAAAGACTTTGTTTTTTAAGCTATCAAGACCAGGAACTTATTCATCCTGGATACATACATCTCCTCATCCCTTTTCCCATTCATTTGTTTGCATTCTTTATCATTATAGGTGCACTTCAAAACCTCAGCATTTTTAAGTCTGCTTTTGTGACTAAATTCTCTTCCACAGAGCAGATGGCTGAAGCACTTAATGCAAAATTGTGACTTAGATGATTTTTTTGGGGGGGGGGGGCGTGTGGGGTACCACCTACCTTTTCAACATTACACTTTAAAAAAGACACCTTCTCTATATTTTGAATTGCAGGACATCACATCATGACTTATAAGGCAATGTGACAAGCACAGGCGAACCATCTATGAAGCAATCTACACTGGGAATATAATATTCATAGCGTTAACATTACTCCATCACCATTCAGGTCAGTATGTTGAAAAAAATTGACTGGATGGTTAGAAAGAAGAAAACGTGCTGCCATGTCTTCTTGTGATTGTTCCCACTATTCCAAGTAAAAATCTTCTCCATCTTCTGCATGTTGGGCTATTGGAGATGTAGAATTTGGAGACTTACTCATGGAGGTGCAAAGCAAATGAAAGCAAAGTCTACAAGCAAAGAGAGGCTGATCCGATATTTTGGTACAGGGAGTGGGAATAGCTGCAGAATAATATGAATCTAGAGTACATAGATAAGGGGCATGTATAGAAAGCTCATCAATGCAATTTATACTTTCCATTAGAAACCAAGGCATCTGTCAAGTTACAAGCATAAGGGAAGAAAATAAAAATTGTAGATAATTTTGCAGATAAAATGTCTCATCCATAAAGTGCATCAGCCCTAACCTCATTCGACATCTTTGCTAACAGAGTGGGGGGAAGAAAAGGGGGGGGGAAACAAAACCTCAAAAGAAAATGCATGAAGTGAAAACGGTTAGGGGGACATTTCATTAATTATACTTTGAAACTGCATGATTTTGAAGATTTATTAGAACAAGAAAACCCCCTAAAGTTCTGAAGACACATTACCATAACATGCCTATAACTCAAGTTGTGCTTAATGAGAGGCACTGCTGCCGCTGCCACTGCTGTTGCTGCTGCTGCTGCCATGAGGGTTCTTGTCCAATGAGTGATGGCTGCAAAGGAGGTCACATGCATATTCATCAAATTTGGCATGAGATTGTAAACCAGTCTTAATGGGCCATGACAGCAAAGTTGTGCCAGGCAAATGTACTTGCACTTGAGAGAGGGAAAGTGCCCTCCTGGACCATCTGGCAGCCTGCTTGTCTGCTCCATACCTGTAGAAAGCCTCTTTCTTGCAGGATCAAGCCCTGGTGGAGAGCTCCTGGCAGATTGCAATCATTCATGCTCACAGTTCCATTTTGTGTGTGTGTGTGTGTGTGTGTGTGATTCTGGGAATGAAAAACAGGCCATTATCTAGTAAAGATCAAATCAGAGCTTTCCAGATGCAAAAGAAATTATGGCAGTGGTTTGTTGAATACGAGGTGATGGAAGCAATGCTGCGGCTGGACCCTCCTCATTCCTTTTTTGTGTGTGTGTGTGTGTGTGTGTGTGTGATTCTGGGAATGAAAAACAGGCCATTATCTAGTAAAGATCAAATCAGAGCTTTCCAGATGCAAAAGAAATTATGGCAGTGGTTTGTTGAATACGAGGTGATGGAAGCAATGCTGCGGCTGGCTTCCATTGGGTTAAATCCTATGATCTGATTGGTCAACAATAGGGAAAACTGAAGTCTCAAAACTGAACACTTTCAAATAATAAAACACTTTCAAAGCACTTTGGCCCTTTGGCCCTCAAATTAATTTTTCACCATTGTTTTCCATCCTGATACATGTCTCTACAATTCAGTAGACATTTTCTCTCACACACCCACACACACACACACACACACACACACACACACACGAACTATCTTTATAAAATAATAGAATGGTTGTGATAAGTGTTTTATTCCTCGGCTTTTGAAAGAGGGTTGTGTTACATGTTTTTGCTGCTCAGACACGTGCTTCAAATCCTTTCATAGTTTGTCCAACTACAAAAAAGGCTCCCATCTTTCTACTTCATCTTTGGGCTGCTTCAGAATTTCTCTGGGAGGATTTTCAAGTGCTGCTGCAAGATAGTAGCAGATGCTGCTCCCACCCCACCTCCCTTACCCATCTCTGAAGTACAAGGAACCAAGGAGGCTGTAGGTCACTACACAGCATAGTATAACCTTGAATACTGGCACACATTCCTTTAGAGCTCTGTAGTAAAACCTTATTGGGGGGATAGATTAACCATCGAACTGAAAGGACAAAGCGATTCAGAATATTATGATGTATGAAAAAAGTGGTACGATTGGCCCCCCCCCCCAAAAAAGGAGGAAAGTCTGAGAGACAATATGGGATGAGGACGTAGGATCTATAAATATGAATAAATAATGCAAATTGTACAAATTGAATAATAATGTATGAAAATGGGTATAGATCTGTATTATGATGTATAAAATGAAAAATCAATACAGAAAATTAAAAAAAAAAACCTTATTGGGGAAGAATGTCAGAATTCAAGATTTAGTATTTTGATTTGTCCCTTCCCTTCCCTTCCCTTCCCTTCCCTTCCCTTCCCTTCCCTTCCTCTCTCTCTTTCTCTCTCATTCTCTTTCTTTCCCTTCCCTTCATATAGGGTATCGTAAATTGTCAATAACAAGATAGGGGATGAGGGTTCCCTCTCATTCCATCTTCTTGGATAAAAAGCTACATAAAAAATGGAGTTAAATTTAAATTCATAAACACCATTAACTTTTTTCTTAAGAAGAACAAGGTTATATCAAAAGGACATGAGAAGAATGCTAAAAAAAACCATTTAGTTCAGCATTTTGTTATACAGTGGCCAACTTCCTAAAGCTTACAGACATACAGGAGCATGAACGTCTATTTCCAAGGCCCTAGCAACTGATATGTTGGCTTTATTCCAGAAGTGATAAACAGTCATCACAATTAGTAGCCCTTGATGGCTCAATCGTCTTGGAATTTCTCCAGTCTCCTTTTAAAACCATGTAAAGCAGTGCCAAAACTGGCCCACATTTAAGGAGGAAACCAGGAATATGTGGGAAAATAATCCTAGGTAGCCAGGTCACTAATTATAATGTACAGCATGGTATTTCTTTTCCTTTAAGTGAGATAAAATAAAAATTTGGGACGGCTGGAGGAGGAAGAGTTTATTAGGAGATACTTGTACCTAGTAATGCTGCAGTTCCCAAAATGGCCTCCAGAGATGCCAAGATGCCTTCCTCTACACTTTCTATTGTAAAAAAAAAAAATGTTTTCAATAGTTTTCCAAGTTTTGTGACAATATCTACTACAGGTGTTAAAAAACTCTAGATTTTTTTCCCCAAGTAAATTTAATTGCCTCTTTGATTGACCTATTAAACACCAAATCTGCTCTGTTCAAAACATGCTTGAGAGTTTTTTTTTCTTTCCTGTTTTTTCTGTTTGATATGCTGGTGGGGTAGAAAACTGTAATAGTAACTGCAAAAGTAGAAGCAAGGGGATAAGCCCCCCTTTTGCCCCCAGTGGGTGGATTCTAACAAATTCAAACATTCTAATATTTAATATTTGAAGAACTACAATTTCCTGGGTCCCCTCTCACCACCACCCCAACCCACCCCAAAGGATCACTGTGGCATATTTGTTCCTACAGATTGTGTTGTATCCAGGCAAGAAGCAGAAAGGGGCCACTTCCATGGGCAAAATCAAGTCACTTTCCCAGGGTCTGATATTGATCACTGAACTTGAACATATAAATTAGCTGCAAATATGTTTTAAAGAAAGAGTGTTAAAACTTGAGCTTTAGCATGATTATTCTGGGATACACATGCAAAACTTCTGAGGTACCTATGTAAGATGAGTAGCAGAAGAATGGGGAATAAAATAGCACTGATATTAAATTTTGTAGAATTCCTGATTTATGAAATATAAAGTAACTATGTACACGTAGAGTACAAGAATGAGGTAAACCAGCTTTTCATATAATGAAAACAATTCACTCCTTCTGAATCATGAAAGGTGTTTTGGCTCCTCTTTGTGAGACATATAAACCTCTCTTTTGATACAGGTTGCTTTTCAACTTATCTGGAGACATTTCAAATGAGCCTCTGCCATTCACAATCTTCTCACTTGTCTTATTCGCTCACATTTTTTGCTGGCAGCTGGATTATAGTTGTCTGCGTGGACATGAGCATTGTCATTCTTCCTGAATTTATGCTTCATAACCCCAAATTCCACAAATTATCTGCTTAGAAGGCTCTAAACATGAAGGCAAGCCCTGAGTTCTGATAAAAACAAGAGGTCATAAGAGCTGCTGAATGAAGAATTGCACCTGGAACACACATTGCTAGGAAGCAATTATGCTTGGATTTTCACGGAAAGTCCTGCGTTTTGATTTGTCCCCTCCCCTCAGGTTACACACTATGGATTGTGACTGTATTTATCCTGACTTTGGAATGCTCACATGACACTAGAAGCAGGTGACGCTTGGGGCAAGGATAAACCAACCATATTTTGCCATCAGTACCAAAAAAAATGTCAAATATGTTCCTGTCAAAGACTGTCATTTGGCAACCAACTAGGACTGGAAATGTGCTGATTAACTAAAACCTGAATGTGTATCTTTACTCTGAGATTTATCACCCTTGGAATACATCCATTGAACTGAACGGAACTAAAGTTAATTACCTAAATCCTAGTTAATTTAAGCTTCTTCAATCTGTCCCAAATGTACTCTTCCGGCTAAATTGCAACTCATCCCTTGGGAGTAACTCCAAGTTCCGGAATACTTTTGGACTTTCTGTTCCTTACTTTTAAGGAAGAGATCATTCTTGAACATCTTAGCTGGGTTTCAGCTCAGCATGGTGTGTATGCCCACATCATTTTTCACTAGGAACAGTGAATGGAGCATGATTGAAGCAATATGTTTACATTTATGGAACATGCTGTGCAGCTTTGAGCAAAGTGGGAATTTACTGTAAAAATTAATTCAGCAGGTGAAAATATTTCTGTCAGAAGGAACAATATTTCTACAGCAGAGGCAGATGTGCGGTAGGGAGGGAAGAATGAACTCAATGAAAGCACTCTCAACCATCTGAGTTGGTTCCCCAGGATGGCAAGACTAGCTTGATATAGCCCTTGAGACACCACCATTTAAAGGTCAGAAAAGAAGTTCTTTGGAGGCGACATTCAAACCTTTAATAGCTAACAGCCACATTTGACAATATTTTCCTCTCATTGCCATTTACTGCTCAGTTACCTGTTTATGGCAGTCTGACTTCAGCAGTAACCCAATCTAGTTTATTTTAGGGGTGGGAATCAAGGCTCAGTCTTCGCATGTCCACAGCCTTTCGGTGATTATGCCAAAAATGTTTCAAGTTGCATGTTAGGCCCCTGCTGAGATTAGTTATTATAATATCAATTTACTCCAAACAGGACTAATAGAATGGCTTGAGTATCAGAGGTGACATAAAGTTGAATACATCTTGGGGAACCGTGTCTGTTTCCTGCTGCTTCCTGTCCCACAGATTTGGCCCCTCGAATAAAGAACATCACCCCAAGCAGCAGGGAAGCCCCTCTTAACTATCGTAAGCAGCACTGTATTTCTGTCACGCTCGACCGGGTAGAAAGTGCATTCCCCCCCAAAAAGAATCGGTCTCCTCAGCCAGCCACATTCATTTTAGGAAACCTCTTAAAAGAGTTGAAAAGATCTGTCCCTTTGCACAGGATCGTTGCAGAATAGCTATTTTAGTCAGGGTTCAAGACAGAGGAGAATGAAACCGAAGGACCATCCTATCTTGACACTGAGAAATGAGGCTACAAATGTCTCTGTGGATATGCATGAATGAATGAAACCACAGTGCTGCATAATGCAAGACCCTTGAAGAACATTTGAAATGGTATGCGGTGGGGTGGGGTGCAGTGATGAATAGATAACCACTCTTCTAATCCTTCTCTTCTATGTTGGCTAGTTGGTTGCTTCCTTGCTGGCTTTGTTTATGGTGGAGGATAATGCCATTTTATGGTTACCAATCTCTGGTAAAAGCAAAAAATTTTTTTAAAAAAATTAAACATTAAAAAAACCCACCTAAACAGGTAAAGCAATAATATACCCTTTTGTAATCATGTACATTAAATACTGCAGCACTTGTTTTGTTCATTCACTCAATGAATTCAACAAAGTTTACATTTGTGTAAGTATGCATATTAAAGGTAAACATTACATTGGGCTAATTCTGAAAACAATCCGATTCAGGAAGATTCAGTAACTGTCTGAATTGTACCGTAGTAGGGTTCCTCTGAAATGTACTGAATCCAAAACTGGAACCCTTCTGAAGTTCTGTTGGTATCTCACTCATTCATCAGGATACCTAGACAGAGACAGGGTGTCTGCAACAATGGATGCAGGTCTCTGCCCAACTATGGCTGAGAGGCATATAAAGGATGTAACCTGTGAGAATGTTAGATTCTCTATACCCAGTACATTATTCCAAAAGGGCTCTCTTGGGATAATTCATTGAATAACTGCAGTGGCTTACAAAAAGGGTGTTGATGAACCATCTATTCTCTAGAGCCACGGTGACGCAGTGGATAGAGTGCAGTATTGCAGGCTACGTCTGTTGACTGCCTGCAATTTGGCAGTTTAAATCTCACCAGGCTCAAGGTTGACTCAGCCTTCCATCCTTCCGAGGTGGGTAAAATGAGGACCCAAATTGTTGGGGGCAATATGCTGATTCTGTAAACTGCTTATAGAGGGCTGTAAAGCACTGTGAAGCAGTTTATAAGTCTAAGTGCCATTGCTATTGCTATTTTAGAGTTCAATGTACCTCATTTGCTCTCATTCTCAGAGCAGGAAGGGTAAGTTTGGATCAAGTCCTGAAAGACCGAAAATCACAAGAATCCAACTCCAACATTTGGGACCTGGATAGACACCATGGCACCAGGTATAATGGTAGCTTCCAAAACCTGTTTTTCTGGCCCTTTGACAGTATCATCATAGTCTCTTCCCTGGTATTCTGAAGAAGAAAACAGATGAAAACTGAAGCATAAGACCTCAAACAGTTGAGAAAAAAGACAAGATCCCCAAATTCTCCTTTAAGCTCCAGCCTGATTCAGAAGTATGAATCCACCCACTTTGGAATCCTGATCATCTTTGAATAGAATAGTTGACATTATAGCAGTGTTCCAATATTTCAGCGATTGCCATAAAGAAGAGTGAGACAAGCTATTCTCCAAAGCAGCTGAAGGCAGGACAAGAAGCAATGGGTGGAAAATAATTAAGGAGAGAAGCAACCGAGAATTAAGGAGAAATTTCTTGACAGTTACAATTAATCAGTGGAATGACTTGGATGCTCCAAAACTGGAAGTTTTTAACAAGAGATTGGACAACCATTTGTCTGAAATGGTATAGGGTTTCCTGCCTGAGCAGGGGGTTGGACTAGAAGACCTCCAAGGTCCCTTCCAACTCTGTTATTCGGTTATTCAATTCTTGGCTGCCAAAAGTTTGCCCACTGCCTCTCATCTAGAAAAAAAAACCTTGTTTTATTAACTTTTTTTTCCATAGGAGGCAGTATTGTATTATTTTGAATTTGCAAGTGTCTTTTGCATTTATATTAGCAAATTAGCATTTCACACTTGGCATGGATAGAGTTAATATACATCCAAAGTTAGCACTGAGAAGAATGGAAGATAATCAGCAGTAACACCCAAGACAGCAGAGGTGACTTAAAGTTTAGCAAGCTTGAAAGAGAGTTTACTGTCTCCTAATGCTTTTGTATTCCAACAAAACTGGCTCATGTAAAACCAACATTGGCCAGCAATAGCGGGAATACATTTCAGTCACCCTTTAACAACACTTTTTTATTTCCATCATACTTGACCACAGCAGGCTGCAACCGGGCAGAGAACATTCCTTTGAAAAAGCGAGCAGACAATTCAACAATTGTGGATTTACTGTGTGAAAATCAGCATTTTAAGGGCTTCTGAAAATGTTGCAATGAATGCTCTTTCCCCCATTCTCTTTCACAGCTTGACTCCCATCTTGTAAAACTGTTAATGCTAAATAATGCAAAAGCTTTTCTATAGAACTTAAAATTAGGCTGTTTCAAGCACAGCTAGCTTGTTGTTCGTTTTCATCTGTATGTTGGTTGCTAAAGCCAAACATGAAATGAATGCATTTTTTTTTTCAAAGTTGGAAAGGGGAAAAAGTTAAGAAACATCAAAGTTGTCCTCTTAGAAAAATTCAGTAATATTAAAAGATGAAATACACCTCGAAATGCTGTTGTGGATGTGTGGAACGCACCTGTTGCACATTGTAGGGATATGCCTAGTAATAATTCATTGTCAGGGTTCTTTCCTCCCTGTACCTCTCTGCACTTCTCCACATATGACATTAGTCAGACTTGCAGAGAAAATGCTTAAAGAGGTCTACATTTAGATAGAAACACAGCTGTCAAAGATGTATCAGCTACATAGAAGAAAACAGGGTTCCCTTTTGAGGTTAATAGTGGGCTGCCTCAGAAATGTGGTCTCCTCTGCTTTTCATGACAAGATAGACTACCTGGTAGAGGAGTAAAAAGGTATCCTCGGTGACGATCCTATTCTTTCCACACAATTTGAGGGATGTTTTCCCCCCAATGGCTAGCTGATTTCTGGAATATTGTCTTTCTTTAGACCCATAAAGTTTGCATAGTGTTCTGTTCTAGAATATACTCTTTTCTTTTTTCTTTTGATGACCCTGTAATCCCTTGTATAGGAGTGGAATCAAGATGACTGAATGGAGCTGAGCATTTACAGGCTGGATGCCCTTCCTGACACCTACATGGAGTTTGCAGCAGATATTTTCTCTTTGCGCCCTGATAGAAAAACATCTGTCACTGCCTAGGATTAAACTCTCAGTCTCCTGAGTGTGAGGTGAGCATCTTCATCTCTAGGCTAGGCCGCTCATTCTAGAATATACCCTAAGAGGGAAATTCTGATACTGTATGTATATGTATATGTACAGTATATGTATATATTGTATATGTATGTATATTCACACATCAAGAATGCTGTAGTTCAGTGTTTCCCTAAAAGTTGTCTGTGTGTGTCCTCACCTGAAGTATTATATTACAGGAGTATTAGATTGCTTTTATTTTTCCTTCACTAAACTGTACCCACACCATGTCAGCCTATCCAATGTTCTCACTAGAAGTCTTTTTCCAGCACTACTCAGTACTAGAAATACCAGTTTGGTATTAAGGCACCAGGAGGCCTTGAGTACTAGTCCTGCCTTAGAAGCAAAGCCAGTTGGTGACACTGAACCAGTCACTCTTCTCAGCCCTCAGAAGGAGGCAAAGGCAAACCATTTCCGAAATACCTTGTCAAGAAAACTGCAGGGACTTGTCAAGAAATCAGGATGGATTAAAAGGCAGTATATATACATACAAAGGTATATAAATCTTAGTTAATTCCAGTTGAGTTTAAGTTGCAATTCTTTAAATCAGAAATAAATGCTTGTCAGGTTATCTTCTCTATTTTCCATTTATATATATATAAACAAATATATNTGTCAGTATTTAATATTACTGTTCATTATATGAACATATCATACACATACACACACACACACACATATATACACATATATACATATATATACACATATATATACATATACATACATACACAATATTAAAAAAAAACCAAAACTTCATACTACAAAGTCCTTAAAATGATGACACTCAGGAAACAGGACCTTTACTGAAAGGACAGGAGCACACTTACTGTGTTCGGTTTTATGATGTATTTGTTCTCTGTAAGCTCAACCCTATATTTACAATGACAGTGGAAGGTTGCCAGCCAGGGCTTTATTTTGTGGCTTGAACACAAGCTTATGCTTTTTCAATTTCCCATTCTGAGCTGTGCTTGTCTCTGTTTGAGGAATATGGAATCTATCACATAATGTACATGTCAAGGCCTGCCATAAGAATGATGGAGTTCGATAGTGCGTCTTCTGGCAAGCATCTTAATGGAGGTTAAGGTTTAACGTACAGAGAGAGACTTTTCTTTAGTTTTAGCAGCACAAGCAATGCATTTGTAAAACTCTTCCCACAATACTGGGAGCGTTACATATCCCCCATCCCTAGGCCAAGATCCATAGAGGGAGATGTGTGTCCAGGAGAGAGAACAAGGCAGAAAGCCAAAGCTCCGCTTGTTCTTTCACTGCAGTTCTTCCCACTGCGAAACAGGCTGCCTTCTGTGCAGTTTTAAAAGTGTGGTCTGTTCAGCTGTATAAAAAAGCTGAGGGACCACTGCAGCTGTATACACAGTTTGCTCCCATGCATACATATATGTTTTAGGCTAAACCACCCCATGGCCTAGGTTTTCTTGGATAATTTTCTCACCTGCTAGCTAAATTCAAGCACCCATTATCCCATCTGTTTCCGTCTACAGCATCCTTTGGACTTTTCAGAACCGTCTTTCATTATTTTGTGCCGATGATCAACAAAGTCAATGGATAACAGTCTTAAAGAACTGAGAGCACTAATATATATATTTTCATATTTTCTTTTAAAGGAAAATAAAAATGAGCCCCAACAAATATGAAGTGAGAAAGAAAACAAAGAAGTGTAAAGGTGCAAAAAAAAGTGGTTTTTTTTTAAGTAAAAGAAAAACAGAACAGAAAGAAAAACAATACAAAGAAGTAGCTTCTGATCTTCTTTACTGCAAATATAAGTATAATTATAAATTTTCCTCTGATTCTATGATTGCAGCGTAACTCTTCTCTTTGTAATCTATCCTAATCATCGAAACCATAAATCATAAGTTCGTTTTTTCTGTTTCATGCAAAAAGGCCATAAAGGTTTTCCAGTCATAGGTAAATGTAGATACCATCTCTTCTCTGATCAAAGAAGTTAATTTAGCCATCTCAGCAAATTCCATCTTCTTCACCAACCACTCCTTCTTGTGGGCAATGCCAAATCTTTCCCTCTTTATACATACAATAATCTTGCTGATAATCTTTCTTATGTACAAAAACCAATGTTCCATGCCTTTTTTCAATTGTTTGTTGATCAATCCCAAAAGAAAAACCTCTGACCTCAGTTGTATATTAATCTTTAAAATCATCTGAATCAGTGTATGTATTGTATCTAAATCCAGAAATTTCTAGTTTTTTTAAACATCCACAAAACATCATAAAATGTCCCTCCTTGTTCGCATTTCCAGCATAAAGTTGAAGTATCTTTATACATTCTAGATATTTTTTTTCTAGTACATACACTAACGATACATTGTTTTATAAAAATTCTCCTTAACTATATATAGCATAGTGTAATTGTCAATCCTTTCAGCTACCTATTTTGCCATTGTAGTTTTATATTATAGCTAGTTTTTAGTTCACTTATCATACATTCTTTCAATTGTTCTTTTGTTTCGATTTCAAAAAACTTTATACACTTTTGCAATTATATGTTCATCATTTGTACATAATTCTATTTCAAATTCAGTTTTACAGTCTTCAAAATTGTATATTCTTTTGTCTACTTTAAATCTTTCTAATAACTATAAATATAAATTGACAACTATACCTCTCTGCCACCAAAATTCTAGTAATCTCACAATAAATTGGGAATTTGTGTTTGCTTATTATTTCTCATCTATAAAATACATGAGGGCAAGATTCCATATTCTCAGTATGACATATCTAACTTAAATGATTTTTAAATTCACATTAATCTTGACTTTACTGTATCACAAATATTCATGCCACCTAACTCTCAGGTTCTGTTCTTCTAATTCCAAAAGCCTTTTATTTCTCAGCATCACCCACTATTTCTTCAAAATCAAACAGGAAACTGCAAAATGCAATTTTAAATCAGGTAAATCCATTCCTCCTATTTCCTTTGCATCTTGTAACACCTTATATTTAACTCAGGGTTTTTTCCTGCTACATAAATTTAGATACATCCTTTACCAGTGTTTAAATGGTGTGTGAGTTGACAAAACTGAAACAAAAATATCACTCTAGGTAAAACATTCATTTTTATCACAGAAATTCTCAACAATAACACTTGAATTTCTCCCTCCTTAACATGTCTTTTTTAAAAAAGTTCATTCTATGTCTTAACATACTTATTTAGAAACAACATACAATTCATATTTGTCATAGTGTTACCCAGATATTTTACCTTCTCAATCATAAAACCCATTTTATTCATCAATTCTGTTTGATCTTCTAATTTGATATTTTTAACATCTTCATCTCCTGTTTATTAAAATTGAAAGCTAATCTACCACACTCTTTTAATTTGTTCATAAGCATTTAATTGCTTTTAAAGGATCCTCCAAAACTAACACCAAGTCACCTGCAAAAACCTTAACTTAAAATGTCCCAAAGGTGCTTTTTTCAAAAGACAACTGGACTTCGTTTTTCCTTGAAGACGTTTCACTTCTCATCCAAGAAGCTTCTTCAGTTTTGACTGAATGGTGGGGAAATGAAAGGATTTATATTCCTGTCAGTCATCTGATGGCTTGTTTTTCATTATGTTGCTCCAAATGTTCCAAAATGTCCAATACCAACTGCCAACTGCCAAAATGTCTAATTTCCTTTAACTGCCTTTTAGGTAAAAACTCACATTGATCTTCATGAATAAATTATTGCAAAATTATTTTTAGTCTATCAGATAAAATCGTTATGAACAACTTGTAGTCATTATTTGATAACAATATCAGCCTATAGTTTCTTAAAGTCTTTAGGTATTGGCCTGTTTCCAACTCTCTGTCATCTTTCCTCCCTGTAGGGTAAGTTCATCACATTTTGTAAAGTTATTAAAAGTTTATATTTATAATAAGAGCCTGCAAATAATAATAAGAGCCTGCAAGTGCATTAATTTCTAGGAATAAAACTCTATAGATTTATTGCTAGTTAACCTTGGAATTATTTCTCCTTTTTCTCCTAACTCCACCTGATAGTTATTATATCTCAGTAGAGTGACAGCAGCTGTCACCTATCTGATCTTGCTATAAAAATATTGCACATTATCTTCTCATCCTATCTAATAGATGATATTCAGCTAAACTCCCCATGTGTTTAATGCTTTAATCCAGGTTGCAGTTCTGACCAATCATGATTTTCAGATATTGTCTAGTTTAAATTCCTACCACCTGTATTCCACATGGCCAGGGTTGAAGGTGATGGGGAGATGCAGTACAGCAACATTTGGAGGGCTATATTTTTCTATACCTTCATTATAGAAATAGACATTGGGCAATTATTAAATGATTATTCCAAGAAAATATGGTTATAATAATATCTTGTAAGGTATAAGTAGAGATTTTCAGAAAATGTCAAATCTTTCAGTAGACACTAACTGAATACAGTTTTAATGCTTATAAAACTGTTCCTTGCTACATGGTTTTAATCATATTTATGGCATGGATTCCTAACTATGATGTGTCATACAGAATAATTTACAAGATTAATAATAGTAGTTTTGATTGGCGTATAACATTTGTATAGAAGAAAAACACTGAATAATTCTAAAGTGTTTGTTTTTTTCACTTTGTTTTTTAATAATAAATATTTGAATATATTTTCACCTTTCCTAGATAATTTTCAGATATGTCACGATTCTTTCCTTCCTTCCTTCCTTCCTTCCTTCCTTCCTTCCTTCCTTCCTTCCTTCCTTCCTTCCTTTTCTTTCTTTCTTTCTTTCTTTCTTTCTTTCTTTCTTCTTTCTTTCTTTCTTTCTTTCTCTTTCTTTCTTTCTTTCTTTCTTTCTTTCTTTCTTTTTTCTTTCTTTCTCTCTTTCTCTCTCTCTTTCTCTTTCTCTTTCTCTTTCTCTCTCTCTTTCTCTTTCTCTTTCTCTCTTTTTCTCTTCCCTTCCTTTCCCATTTATTTCACTGACTTAAACCTGCCTATAAGCTAAGTATTCCGCACTCAGATACTTCCTAAATGAGATTAAACCAGGTTAACTATCATCTATCTGTCATCTGTCATCTGTCATCTATCATCTATCATCTATCATCTATCATCTATCATCTATCATCTATCATCTATCATCTATCAATCAATCTATATCTATCTATCTATCTATCTATCTATCTATCTATCTATCTATCTATCTATCTATCTATCTATCTATCTATTATCTCTATCTCTATCTAATTTATGCACTGCCAATCTCACCTAAGAGCCTCTGGGCAGTTTACAAATACTAATTTTTCTATATTTTAGCCATTTGTGCTTAGACAACACCTCCACAAAAATTTACTTGGTTTGAATCCTGTTGCCTTATGCACCAAGCAATGATCTTTCTATTTCATCAATGCTCTTTAAATGTTGCATTTAGATTTGGTAACCCTGAACTTTTATTATTGTACTATTTCACTCTCTAAATTTTAAAAATAAATATCATTTGCTTTAATTAGTTTGTATAGCTATTACTTAGTGTGGAATGGTAATATTAAAATAAGGATAAAAGTGTAAATAAAGAAACAGAAATACTTACTGTTTTGCCATGAACATCCTAAAAAATGTATTAAGTTTGCAGTTTTAACCATAAATAGGTAATGTCTATCTTTATTTCACCTTTCCTTATGTGTAGATTTCGGTAGAACACCCACCTACTTCATAAAAAATTATTGTATTCTCAATCAAATCTTTGGGCTACCCAAAGATAATTCAAGCCAATTCTCATGAACAGGGACCTCATTTTTAATCAACATAGGGACAATTGTATTGCCAAGTCTTACAGGTAGTCCTCAACTTATAACCATAATGGAGCCTGCTGTGACAGTCAAAAAGCAGGTCATCCACATGACTGAACCAATTTTATTACTTGTTTTGGGGGGAGGGGTGTTGTTAAATGAACGTGGCTGTTGTAAAACAAATGTGGCATTTAAGTGAATGCTGTGATCATTAAATGAATGTTGTGGTCAGTAAACTAACCCATTGTTCACTATGGGGCGTTTTTGCCAAAAAAACCAGAAGTAAATGTCGGTTTTCTGAAAAAAAAATTTGGAAACTGCAATCACATGACTTTGGGATGCTGCAAACGGCTGTAAATGCAAGTCAGTTGCTGAGCATTCGAAATGTGGTCACATAAACTGCAGAGGGGCAGCTGCTGGAACTTCGGAACCAATTTGTAAGTACTTTTGCGGGAGGTCTGGTTGTAAATCGAGGACTATCTGTATTAACTTTGTTCATTTATAATGACGGACATAGCAACATTGGACTGCATGGTGGAATTACCATTCACGTCAATTCTTCTCATCTATCTATCTCCCCAACCATCCCAATCTGGCATCAGAATCGGTACCTTATTTGCTTCCTGTTAATCACTGCAAATTTATTCATCCAGTGTTTCGCTATGCAGGTCTAGCAATGTTACTGTCCCATTGCTTGGATTGAGTCTACTTTTATGTTTTAGGAAGGCTGGATCGAACCAATACAATCTGAAAACAATTTAGAAATATTAGTTCTCTAGGGGAGGACTGAGAAGGAAGATTGGCTATGGCATTCGTGGTTGCTGAGAAAGAGATGCCAAGAAAGATGTCAATTCTTGATGTAAGGAAAGTTCTGCTTAATTGCATTTAAAAGAAGATTACAATGTTTACTGTTTCTTTGTGTGTGAAGGGGTGGGATTTGTCTCAAAGTAAGTATACAGCTTAATTTCAGAAACCACTGTCAGCTCTTTCTCTTTTCTTCTTTATAGTGTTACTGAATGAATTAAATCTATCAACAAAGTGTGAGATCTGAAGCAAGAGCTCTTTGTGACAAGTACCAAAAAAATAATTCTGTGATACAGATATTTACGGTGAGGTAAAGATGATCTCATCATCTGAATTAGATTTGCATTACACATATTCAAAAGGATGGTGTATTTTGAGGGCAGATTATATTCACTCAATTAGAACTTTACATTTCCACAAATATATTGGTTTGGTGAATGCCTGTAATGTTATTTCTCAGATTTTCACATTTATGTTCCAAGTCTAGATGGGATTTTGTACTAATAATCTTTAAATTAGTCAGGCTCTCCTTTCCCAAATTTAATTAAAGCCAGCATTGCAGCTCTCCTGAAGAAAAGCTGAGTTTGCATAATGGAAAGCAAAACGGTTTTAAGAAAAGGCAGCACTAATCATGATTATTATAGCAAATCACAGTAAATACTATTGTCCAAGCCAAGAGACAAATTGATAGTAGTACTGCATTCTCTCTAAAAAAGGAGTAAGAACTTGCTATATAAGCATGTATTAGATCCTTTCTTCTAAATAAGGAGGCAGAAAACCATTCTAGAATAGTTCATGCTTTCGAAATAACGTTCTAAATGTTCTGAGCCAATCTGCATATTCAGAAAAAGTACATAATATGTATTTCTGGAATTGCATATGTTTATGGTGGAGATGGAGGCATCATACCTTTTAATCTTAATTATTTATCAACTGATGTATAAATACACATATATGATGTCTTTGGCTCTGCAAAAGGACTGACTCAGGCTCTCCAAACATTTGAAAGGGTGGAGAGATGCATTATCACATTGGTCCCCAACCTTTGCAGCTTGGCGGAGTGGGGGAGAGGGAAACCGGGTCATGTGAGCGGTGGGCTGATGTGCATGCATGCACATGTGCAGCTCAACTTGCACGAGTGGTGGACCGGCGTACACATATACATGCGAGCTTGTACACATATACAACTTGAGCTGTGGAAGTTCTGTGCATACGCGCTGGTCTGTCATTTGCACAAGTTGAGCTGTGCATGTGCCCTGGCCCACTGCTCCCACAGCCCAGTTGCCAATTGACCATGGCCTGGTAGTGGGTATTGGCCTGGGAGTTCGGACCCCTGCTTTATTGGAGAAGTCTGCCTGTTTTTTTAAGAATTATCCAACAATGGATAATTCTTGGGGCAAAAGAAAAAGATGGACTTAAATATTTAACAAAATAAATCTCCTGCCAACTTGTTCTGGAGCAGTGTTTCTCAAATTTGGCAGCTTAAAGTTGCCAAGATTAAGAAATAGTGATCTAGAGAATAGCAATAAAGGTAAAATTAGCACCAGCGTGAGATTGTCATATGACAAACATGAGAATAGGAATGCACCTGCAGAGATAGACTTCTCTTCAAGGAGTGGAGTCAATCTGCATTAGGCGAACAGGAGTCTATTTCTGCAAGTGCATTCCTATTCTCATGTTTGTGGTATACCAATCTCATGTTAGTGCTAATTTTACCAGGCTATATCTGCGCAAACCACTTCTGAAAATCCTTGCCAAGAAAAATGTGGTGATTTGTTCAGGCAGTCTCTTGGAATTGGATGCAATTAAACAGAAGGGAAAAAAAAGTTAAAAATCTAAATATGGAATAAATATAAGTCTTTATTTAAATAAATATGACTTACTTTGGACTTTATTAAATGCAAAAGAATTTTTTTTCCCACAGTTCACAAGTCAGCCAAATTCTCTCCAGCTTTCTCTTCCTGAAGCAAAAAAATGATTTTTCGAAGACAATGGATTTTAATCTTCTTTTAGATATCACCACAGTGGGTAGAATGCTGTCCGTGTAGATCTATTGGTTTGCTGAACCTCACCTGCTTATCTATACACAGCTCTGGGAATGGAATGGAATATGGAATATGGAATATGGAATATGGAATATGGAATATGGAATATGGAATATG
>QLTV01000974.1:12489939-12501851 GCA_003457575.1 Thermophis baileyi
ATTGTTTCTTTTTCCTCTCTCACTCTCTCCATCCTTTTCTCATTTCTCTCTTCCTCCCTCCCTCCCTCCCTCCCTCCCTCCCTTCCTCCCTCCCTCCTTGCAAACCAGAAGCAGAATTGTAATAAATAACCATTTTATTCAGAGAATACATCTTGCTAAACTTCATCTACACAGTAGGTAGATTATAAGCAATAGTTTTTCTTAACCTAATCACATCAACAGAGAGAGTGATAGAGAGCCCTATTTAATGCCCTAAGCAGTCAAGAAACTTTAAAACTTGTGTGTCATTTCCCCCCACCCCCTCTTACTGAAGAGATTTTAAATAAACAATGAATTGAGACTGCTGGAATGCCATCCCGAGATATACTAGAATAAAAGAACACAACAATAGAACAGGAGAGAAGGGGAAGGAGGGTGAGGAGGAAAGAAGAAACGGAGAGAAGAGGAGGGTAAGAAGGGGGGAAAGAAGGATAGGAGAGAAGGCAAGAAGAGGGAGGAGGAGAGGTGTAGGGGAGAGGAAAGGGAAGTAGAGAAGGACGGAAGGGAGGGAGAGGAAAGTAAAAAGGGTAGAGGGGGAGGAGGAGAGGGAGAAGGGTTGTGGAAAATAAAAAGGGGATCAAGGGATGGCAGAAAAGCAGCCTCAACTGAATAAAAACAATAATTGTCTTGATGAATAGAAAATACGTATGGGAGTATTGTATTAAGAATCAGAGAATGAAATGGTATATTTGTGAATGTAAATATGTGAAATGGAATAAAAAACTTTGGACCGGCACCGACCAAACCGGATCCGTGACATCATTGTGACATCACCAGCAGGTTGCTACCAGTTCGGGCGAACTGATCCGAACCGGAAGGAACCCACCTCTGGTGTAGACCTGATCTTTCATGCCTGACATCAAGAGTTATTCCAAAAAAGTTATGTAAGGTTACGTTTTGGCGATAAACCTAATATGACTGCTGAATTTAGAAACTGCCAAATGGCTGTTCTTTCTCTCTGTTCAGAATCAAGATTTTAATGTGTAGAAGGCAGGGCTACTCAATCGGGGCTGCAGATGTCTAGGTGACCATTAGACAGCAGTTTAGCCTGGCCTGGTAGGGAAATTGAGTGGGGTGTGAAATAATAAGCTGGATTATTGAGACATTCCCTGTGTGTCCCTCCCATTCCTCATTAAGTTCCTCACCCAGGTTTTTTTTTTTTTAGCATCTTTTCACTTTTATAGGAGCCTAGATGGTTTACTTTGTTCACTGCAATTATAAATCCCTATGATTTCACGGGGGATGGCTTCACATCCATCTGCCCAAGTCTTCTGGTGTTATAATTGACTGAGAAATCATCACAGAAAATCCCATTAGCTATCATTCCATCATAGGATACAGCCACTTGGCTGGAAAACAAACACTCACCTGAAATGAAAGGAAAACAATGAAAGTTGAATTTAAAATCTCAGAAGGCATCATGATGTTTCCTGACAATTTTCATGCTGAGTTTCAAATATTAAAATCCTCCCAGTTGTTAAATAAAGGATGATGAGAAAAGTATGCATTTTAATTTCCATTGGGAACACGTGTTATGTGAGACAATTGTGTTATTACTTTTGTTTTGAAATACACATGGAAATCTGTAATGTGCGTGAGATATAGGCCGCGCAGAACAAGTAAGCTGGAACAATGAAATAGGCCTTGGAGAACAATGTTGTCTTTGGGCTTCAAATAATTTATGCAATAGGCAAAGCCTTTATTAAGTGAAATACACTACAATGTATGAAGTGGCACTTTAAACAGTGTGCACAATCCTGATTCTGTAATGAAAAATTGAGCACGGAAGCAATCTATCAATTCAAGAGCCATGTTCAGCCTATCTAGAAGACTTTCATTTCAAAAGTGTATGGGGACAAGCAACACTCTGGAAGGAGGTTCAAGAATATTAAGGAGGGACAGAGATGTCATAAACATCTGTTTGCCCCTTAACCCCACCATACACACTCTACCCCAAAAGTTTCTCATTCTTGAGATTCTGAGGGACACTAAAGGGATGCCACTGGGCTGCCTCACATTTTGTTCATCTTGCCCTAGAGTTGGCTGTCCTCACCAATAGGAGAGTAGGGCCAGCCCACGAGATTTGCTGCCTATGTTGAAAGACAAGATGGTGTATCCTATCCCTTTTTATTTTATGTGCTAAACCTGATAGACTTTGAATCTGGAGGCAATAGACTAACTTATAGATGCAGGAAACTTATAAAGCTAACCAAAGTTCATCTTCCAATCTTCATGGTTACTCCCCAATCCTCAGTTTCATTGTATGAGGAAGCTATTCCATCTTATAATGCTACAGCAATGAAGCTTGTGCCTTCCAGATTGACACGAGATTGCCAAGAATTGTAGGCCTATGAGAAGTGGCTGGAACAAACCTGGGTAGAGTTTTTTAGAGCATTGTACAAAAGTGAAAAATTCATGACCCATGACCCCTATCAACTCTATCAGTTGAAACTACTGTCATTAAGATTAGCTCTTATAACATACCTTTGGAAATCTTAATTATGCTATCCCTCTTCTCCTTTCTTATACTTCAGTGAATTAGGTAGGTATCTGCATGAGCCATTTCCAAATATTGTTTTGTTGTTCTGAAATAAAATATGTTTCATCCCCTTTCCCCTAGGTAACAGTTCTTGCATATTTCTATCAAGATAATCTTCTACATCCACATATGAACCCTAGCACCCATTTTCTAGCCACTAAAGCACCTCCAGAGAAAGCAAGGTCAAACCTACAGAAGCTTTAAAAATGACTATTAGAGGGACAGTAATATACTCCTAATATAGGTAGTCCTCGACTAGTAACCATTCATTTAGTGACCATTCAAAGTTACAATGGTACTGAGAAAAGGGACTTTCAACTATTTTTCACACTTACAACTGTTGCAACATCCCCAGGATCACATGATCAAAATCCGGACATTTGGCAAACTGACTCATATTTATGATAGCTGCAGTGTCATGTGATCCCCCTTTGCAACCTTCTGACACGCAAAGTCAATGGGGAAGCCAGATTCACTTAACTATGTTACTCAGTTAACAACTGCAATGATTCACTTAACAACAGTGACAAAAATGTCATAAGATGGGGGAAAATTGGCTTTACAACTGTCTTGCTTAGCAACAGAAATTTTGGGCTCCATTGTGGTCATAAGTTGAGGACTGCCTGTATTCTCATAGGTTTTTTTTTAACCAAGTTGTTCCCTCATTCTCTGTAATATGTGTGATATCACCAGGTATGTTTACGATGGCCCTCAAACAAGAAATAATTTTAATTTTGGTTCCTCAAAAGTATCCCATCCCAAACCAATACATCAGAACTCACTCCTGGCAAAAGCCTGACCTATAAACAGGGGTGGGTTCCTCCCGGTTCGGACCGGTTCTCCCAAACCGGTAGCGGCCCGCTGGTGATGTCATGATGATGTCACCGAACCGGATCGGTTGGTGCCGGTCCGTGGGGGCCGCCATCATTTTTATTTTTTTTAATTTTTTTTAAATTTATTTTTTCCTTGTGAGCATGCGCAGAAGCCGACTTCCAGCACTGTGCATGTGGTCGCCATCTTTTTTTCAGCTTTGGTGTTTTTTTTGGATTTTTTGTTACTGCGCATGCACGCGCACGCGAAGCACGTGAGCGCCCATGAGGCGCGTCCACGCGGCGCGGGAGGGAGCGAACCGGCAGCGAGGTGAGTTGGAACCCATCCCTGCCTATAAAGGATTGTCAAATGAAATTAGTCCAGAGCCGGATATTGTCATTCTTAAAATAGACTCGTGTATTAAATGGACATTGATAGTGTGCACAATTTAAAATGCAAAGTGAATGCTTTACTTTATATTTCCAAGTATAGTATAAATCCATCTCTCTATACTTTTCCTTTAAAAATGGGGGAATGACCTTAGAGACAGGAAGAACGGCATTTTAGACAATCATCATGCAAACGGAACCTCAGCCCTCAGAAAGAAAAGGGGCACAGGAAGGGACACTTCCTAATTTTCTGGAAAACAAAAATAAGGGAGAGAAGTGCTTTTATACTTGAAAGATTCTATTCCTGTAACTTAAAATAAAGGTAGCCTTAGTCTTAGCCTTATGACTTGAGCTTTTTTGTCTGGATTATCTTGAAAGGCTGTAAATTTTTAAAATATACTGAGTAATAACCAATTATCAGCCCATCTATGAAAAGAAAACTTCTAATTTGAGGTATAATTTCCTGCATTTCCACTCAAGAAATCAAAATTACCTGCTATATAGTGATTCCATGTGGTCTTTCCATCCAGGTGCTCAGCAGATCCAAAATTGTTTAATTTCAGCAGAGCGATTCCATTTTGCGTTTTCCGATTAAAGCCTGCCTCGTTGGACCTGTATCTCTAACTTAGAGGCAACGTGTTTAGCTGGCTCTTGCCTGAAGCTGTATTTTAACTACATGTGGGCTATATTTCAAGTTAACATGGAATTACAATTTCATGTTTCACCATTTTAATTTATGTTACCATTTGCCCCACGTCACATGCTGTTTTATTTTATTTTTTCCACAAGAGTAAATGGATTTCAGTCCCCTGAGAGAATTCGTCAGATTTGTTTTCCTCTAGAAAAAAAGAGAAAGAGCAATCTCAAAAGCTTGTTCCGATGCAACAGAACCTCCTTCCAGAGGCATTCCTTGACTATTTGGACTGGAAGCAAAATGAAGCACCACCTTTCCACAACTTCATGCCATTCTTTAGATGTTGTGGGCTCTTGGCATATACCAAGGTCAGCTTTCAGTGAGACATTCTTTTACATACCAAGATATCCATTATCTCCAAATATATGGAATGTATCACTGCAGAATAGAAATAGAAAACATAAGTAAAGTAATATTAATAAGCATTTTTGGCAAGGAAAATTTTATCCTCTGATACAGGGTTATCTCTTAAGCTCCATTCCTCTCCTCCCACCTAGCGTTGTTAAGATCCATAATTCCTTCACCAGACTTGCATCTCTTTCACTGGGGACTTGTTTTAAAAGTATCATGGTCTTAGATCAAATGGTTCTCAGAATCTTCATTTGCCCTTCAGAATTTTATATATTTCAATGGAAATTTGAGAGATTGTATTCACTTACTTTATAATGGGACTAGACTTTTCTTTTTCAGGAATGTAAATACCACCAATATTCCTGACACCTAGCCATCCTATTGCCCAAGTCTTTTGATTTAATAATCGAAAGGAAAGAAAGTGTATGTTACCTGTTCTCACCTTGTTAGTTGCGATGATGATGATGATGATGATGATGATGATGATGATGATGATGATGATGATGATTTAGAGGCCAGCTGCCTCCAGAATAAATCTGGGTGGCTTACACTTAAAAAACAGTAAGAAAAAAAATCGTATGCATCTGGGCAAACCACACTCTATAAACACAACCAACAGGGGCTCCACAAACAACCTACCCCAAGGCCTGGGAGAATAGCTTTTTAAACACTTCCAGAACATTATTAAAACAGGGGTGGGTTCCTCCCGGTTCGGACTGGTTCTCCCGAACCGGTAGCGGCCCGCTGGTGATGTCATGATGACATTACCGAACTGGATCGGTCGGTGGCGGTCCATGGGGGCCACCATCTTTTTTTTTTTGAGTTTTTTTCGATTTTATTTATTTATTTATTTATTTTTCCTTCTGAGCATGTGCAGAAGCCGACTTCCGGCACTGTGCATGCGGTCGCCATCTTTTTTTCGGCTTTGTTTTTTTTCCGGATTTTTTGTTACTGCCCATGCGCATGCGCACGCAGTACGCGCGCGCCCATGAGGCGCGCCCACGCGGCGCGGGAGGGAGCGAACCGGCAGTGAGGTAAGTTGGAAGCCACCCCTGGATGGGAAGATGCCAGCAGCTGAGAATTAGGAGACAGATAAAACATGCTCTTTTTGAGCAACAGATAATAAGCAAAGATAATGTCTCAGTTAGGGGCAAAAAATTATTCCTTTGCCCATTCCTCAACTTGCACCAAACGTTTCCCACCCCAAAAAGTAGTTGTTGTTTTTTAAAAAAAGGTAAATTGAAAGTCTCTTCATTTATTTACAGTATCATATCTCCTGGGATGAAAATGTTTACACTTTCCCCTTGATCCTGTTTGGTCACTTCAGGGGGACAGAAGCAGGAAGTCAGGCTCAGTCAGTTGTCCCCTTCATTGGCTGCACAGATTACACTGTGTAAACAATCACTGAAATATACAAGCACCTCTAATTATTGCTGCAAACAGAAGTTACTGCAGCAATAGAAACAAAGAACCAATTGTAACAGAAAGGACATAGTAATGTCATCAACTGAGTGCTAAGAAGCTCCATCTTCTCTATTAATAGATTGGAACCTATTATCTAATAATGCTCACTGATTTCAACTCTTAGAGTCAAATAGAGCATAGAGTTCACATAATATATTTAGTTATATATATTATGTGATATATAATAGTGAAGAGTGAAAAGAGCTCTTGTCCAAGAGTGAAAAGAGCTCTTGTTCTCACGGCGTGCTTGAAAACTTTCTGACTACCTATCTCTTTCATCTAATTCAGAATCATTTTATATTCTTACATAGGAACTACCTTACAACTATAATACATGAAGGGACCTTCCCTTCCCTTCCCTTTTCTTAATTCAAGTACTAAATATATGTTGAGATCCAAAACTTCCATATACGCAGGCTATTTTTGTGGTCATATATATGTGAAAAAAAATGTTGCACTATGCACTCTCGTAAATTGATTTTCTTTGAAGGAGATTAGTGAAAACTTGGCATATTCTGATATATTACATAGATGTCATGCATCACATAGAAATTCAGATTTCTAAATCAGCTACTAATGCCATTCCATAGGATTCTCACAGAAAACAATTCAATCTTTATGAGTGTATTTCATATTGAGTTCCAGAACTAATAATCCTTTCTTTTGATTTGGGGGGCAATTGGATTAGGTCTAAGTGGCTCTTCAAAGAGGCACTTTGTTTTAACAACCATTCAGCCTCTTCTTTGAAATCAAGTGGTGCTCCACTTCTAAGGAATATAGTGGTTCCACTGTTTCAATTCATCTACCAACAGGAGTTTCTGTGAGTGTTCTCTGAGGTGGAGTAATACACTTCTGAAGGCTCTTCACTTCCTTGAGGAAGCGCAATGTTTGTTTGTGAGGTAAACGGCCTCACCAAGGCAGAATAGGATATTGTCATTTGTTTAGATAATTTCAGAAAAGTCCAGGCAAGATCTAGTCAGATCCGAATCCTTAGCAAGGAGGAGTAAGATATTAAAAAGAATCCATGAAAATCTTGTTATACTTAGATCAGTGGTGAAATCCATTTTTTTAACTACTGGTTCTGTGGGCGTGGCTTGGTGGGCGTGGTGTGGCTTGGTGGGCGTGGCAGGGGAAGGATATTGCAAAATCTCCATTCCCACCCCACTCTGGGGCCAGCCAGAGGTGGTATTTGCCAGTTCTCTGAACTACTCAAAATTTCCGCTATTTTTTCTCCGAACTACTCAAAAGTTCCGCTATCGGTTCTCCGAACTACTCAAAAGTTCCGCTACCAGTTCTCCAGAACCTGTCAGAACCTGCTGGATTTCACCCCTGACTTAGATGTTTACAACACTCCAAGGCTCCTTGTTCTCTGGCAAAAACCTAAGCAAGGTTCCAAAAGTCCCTATGAAGTTTGTCACCAGATTATCATTTTTTTTCATGTCACTGAAGGGGAAATTATTGCATACATAGAGAAAAATAAAATTTGGAATAATTACAACCTCTTACCGGAGACAGATTAGGCAGGTAAGTTGTAAGGAATTGAACCTGACTTGATGGTATCTAATTAGCTAATACTAACAATGTTGAATTCAAAAGGAATTTAACCAACTTAATTATGTTCTAGTCATATCCAGTTTTTTGTTCTGTTTCCAGCCACTTCCTAGACATTTTTATTACTCCCTGCACATTTTTTCAAGGGTCAAGTGTGGTTCAAAAAAGATTATATATTCTTGAGTTGGACTAATTCTGAATGCATTAGAAGACAAACATTTTGAATTTGCTTAAGACAGTTGCAGTACATTCTTCACAAATCACCTATATGTTATTGTCAATGGAATTTTCTCTCTTTGTTCTATTCTCATATGTTCCTTACTAAGCAAGATAATTTCCATAATTTCATTTGGATGAAAGCCAAAATTCTTGGATTCAGACTACAAGGAGACCCTTCTTATGTTATATATGAATAAAGTCAGAGGGCAATTTGCTACCTTCGAATGCTGTGGGCTTCAGATTCCATAAACTTTAGTCAGTATGGTCAATGGTCAGGAGTTGTAGCAATTTTAGTCCAAACTATGAAAAATATCTACAATTATCAATGATATTAATCCACCATTTCTCTTTTTCATGATTGTGCAGCAATTCAACATTGCAAACATTTTAGGCAATGCTATGTTAGCATAGTGGATGTTTTTAGACAAATTCAGAGACAAGTTTAGTAAAATTGTATATAAGTTTTTTAAAATATGTATTTGAAGCTTTGAATGAGTTGTTCTTCAGAGATCTTGTGTAAACTCAGTTGGAGAATCCATAATATCTTTCCATGCATTTCTGATATTTTTGAATTTTCATAATGTTGTAAAATTAACATGGATTCGAAGGGAAGAATATTTTACAGCTATTTCCTGAACCTAAAGGGGATTTTAAAAGTTCCTTTAAAAGGCCTTAATTTAACAAAATAATTAGACAAGCAACTCCATACCTGATATTCTTCTACTATCTTAAAAATATGGGGGGGGGGGATTTGATGAATCTTCTGTCTAACAAGCCTCTGATGATATGTCATGTTAATGCATCATAATAACAACATAGATGAAGTCTTGGGATATTAATTACTGAGATATTTCTCTTGTGCATATTTGTGCATGGTTAAAATAAAACAGTTTGAAAAAACAAAAATAAAATAGCAAGGAAGCCTTTAAGGTTTTTTAAAATTATAAAGGTCAACTGATGAAATCAATGGGCAAGAAAAAATTATTTCAAAGCTGTTTAAATATTTTGGCCTGTCTTTTAGAGTTGGGTACTTCTTAACTTGAGAAGCTATCTCCTGCCTTATGCTCCAGAAATATAGGAGCCGAGGTGGCGCAGTGGTTAGAGTGCAGCACTGCAGGCTACTTTAGCTGACTGCTAGCTGCAGTCAGCGGTTCAAATCTCACCGGCTCAAGGTTGACTCAGCCTTCCATCCTTCTGAGGTGGGTAAAATGAGGACCCAGATTGTTGGGGGCAATATGCTGACTCTGTAAACCGCTTAAGAGAGGGCTGTATAGCACTATGAAGCGGTATATAAGTCTAAGTGCTATTGCTATTGCTATATATATATGAATCAGCTTGCCTGAGATAGAGATGATAAAGACACATGGAAACATTTCTGGTGCGCTAATGACATAAACATTTTTCAGGACAAGTGTTGGAACCACATTTTTCAGGACAATGTCTTGGAACCACTGTCCTGGGACTCTATACCATACAAGGCATATACAAAAAGAGGAGACAGTCAAAGAACACTTCTTCTGGCAGATCCAGAAGAAGATGGAGAGACAACATCAAAGACACACTACTCAGGGGTGGGTTCAAACTTACCTCGCTGCCGGTTCTCTTCCTCCCGCGCTGGGTGGGCACGCCACACATTGCGCGCTGCGCAGCCATGCGCATGCACATAAAACAGCTTCTGCGTGTGCGCAGAAGCAAAACACAAAATGGTGGCGCCAGCCGGCCATCGCTCCCAGTTCGGCGAGCGGGGGGAAATTCCCGCTACGGTTCTATAGATCCGGTCCGAACCGGGAGCAACCCACCTCTGACACTACTACAACAGCATCAAATAACAATGGTTGTGGCCACCAGAACTGCAAGAACCAGAACTTTGCATCTCCTTCGACATCCAGTGGTAAAAGAGGAAGTAAAGAAGAACTGTTAGAGATGGTCCATGTATTTGGATAGATGATTTTTGAAAAAACATGGAATGTGGATTCCTTTATATTTTCACTTGGAACTTACCACGTAAAATTAGCATGCTATAAATCTTTGGAGAAGAGTGGAAAATATGTCCAAATACATACTTGCATACAAATACTTGCATACTCTTCCTTCTGTAGAAAACTCCCATTTTTGAACTGTTTAAAAGTTAGAACTGCAATCGCAAAGGTGCTTTTTCAAAAGGCAACTGGACTTCCTTTTTTCTTTTTCTTGAAGACGTTTCGCTTCTCATCCAAGAAGCATCCTCAGTTCTCAGAACTGGGGATGCTTCTTGAATGAGAAGTGAAACGTCTTCAAGAAAAAAAAGGAAGAAAGTCTACCTGTCTTTTGAAAAAGCATCTTTGGGACAACCATAACCTAGATGAATCTCCATAGACATTTAGAGTTGCAATATGCACTCTAGTCCATTATTACAACAATTTAATGGCCCGTTGTTATCATGGGATAAGCCTAAGCATGGCTAGGCTAGGCAAATATACACTCCCCTTTTCTTAAATAGCTGCAAGGAATCTGTGAGAATTGTGACAATTAGCTCATCCTATCCAAGAAGATTTAGGCAACCTGAAGAAAAATGCTCATGATCTTCATTATCAAAGTTCCAGGACCCTTTAAAAGTGTATGATGATAAGCCCATAACAAGCCTTCTGTCTCATATATAAAAAACACAGTAAGTTGCAGGGCATAGTTAATTAGTATGTTATTACTTGGTTGCATGCAATTAACATACTATTAATTCAAATTATATGTAAATGGGATAGAATATGCTTCTAGGACAATAGAACAGATTCTGAAATTGTTTCCATCAATTAAGAACAAAACATTTACTCAGGCTGTGAAATACCTTGATCAATGGATTTACACAATCATGAATTAAAAACAATTAGTTTGGGCTTTGATTGTTAACTTGACTTTTTGTTTCTCACTCCTTTATCTCATGTGCATTTACATAGCTTAATCTTAAATTTATTCAGAAAGAAATTCACATGAATGCAAACAGACATATCCAAAATAAGCAAAAACTGGGCTTGGTGGGTAATAAAAACAAGTTTTGGAGAAGAACGATAGAAAGAAACGTGCTTTTTAAAAATGCGGTATTCTGGTAGTCTTACATAAAAGTACCATAATGTTTCCACTTCCAAACGACATAAAATGGATTAGTAGTCACTAAGTTTGATTAGCCCCCACCCCAATTCGGGGGTTTGGCATGTTGCTGGAGGCAGCTGCTGAGCTGGTCTACTCCCTAGTTAAGAAGCGCCAGTGTTCACCCAAGCACCAAGAATGAAGTGCTGAAGCAGACTGCAGAGATATGGGTCACAATGGGGAAGGAGTGTGATTTATTTATTTTATTTTATTTATTTTATTTATTTATTTGTCAAACATGTACAAGATAGCAGGTATAGGTATAAACATAAACATAATCAAAGTGAATACAGATAGATGAAGACAATAGGACAGTAGGACAGGGACGGTAGGCACGCTGGTGCGCTTATGCACGCCCCTTACAGACCTCTTAGGAATGGGGTGAGGTCGACAGTAGACAGTCTAAGGTTAAAGTTTTTTGGGTTTGGGGAAGAAACCACAGAGTCAGGTAGTGAATTCCAGGCATTGATCACTCTGTTGCTGAAGTCGTATTTTGAAATCAAATTCTGCTGGCATAGTAGTTGTTCACTGATGTTGATGTTTGGAAGATGTAAAATCTGTGTAGACTCAGAGGATCTTTGGACCTACTTTGGAGCAGTGGTTCAGTGTAGCAGAAGTCGGTGCTGGTGTTTGTGAGGCATGGAGCTTCTGGAATGGCAAGGTAATCAGGCTGGATGATTTGGTCAGGAGTTAACATTCAATTCAGGCATGGGCTGAGCTGCTTAGCCTTTTGGAT
>QLTV01000974.1:12510303-12560708 GCA_003457575.1 Thermophis baileyi
AGTTTTCATTTTCTGTGAACTATAAGTGGGGATTGCAGAGTTCTGGATGGCGTGCTTGCTTTAAAACATCTCAGTACGCCACAAATTTACAATTAAGTTTATTTACTTAGCAGCGGGGAATTGACTTGTTTTACATGATTGGCGCATGACCCCGCACATACCTCAGAGAAATTGGCAAGGGCCTTTTTACCTCTCATGGGGAAAATTGCTTTCCAACAGTTTGGAGGCCTGTTTACAATAGGCTTCTCCCCTCCTCTTCTCCTATTGTGCAATGTTCACATCCTCCACAACCTTAATAGTTACACGGTAGCTAATAAGGGACAGAAAGTCTCTCTCTCACAGTTGTTAAAGTATTGCTACTGTGATGCACTCCACTCACTGTGATGAATTTGGAAAATGAGAGACCTGTATTCTCGCAAAGTGAGGAACAACAGGCCCTTTAATAATTCCAAGCCTGGACTGAGCTGCCCAATATATTCTACAGAAAAGAAATTAAAATGCTTCAAATTCCGGGGGGTGGGGGAGAAGGAACACCTCTTGAAATGGGCCAGTTTTAGTACGGCTACCACATCTGGGTTGCCCAAATCCAAATGACCATCAAGTAGAAACAGAGATACAAACACTTTGCTGCCCTCTAGGAGTCATCTGGATTTTTGCAGCCCAGAGATAGCAGCCCTAGTTTTTCCATCAGGTTTCAACCTGATGCATAGCACTGTCACAGTTCCTTTTCTTTTTTTCTCTTCTCTTCTCTTCTCTTCTCTTCTCTTCTCTTCTCTTCTCTTCTCTTCTCTTCTCTTCTCTTCTCTTCTCTTCTCTTCTCTTCTCTTCTCTTCTCTTCTCTTCTACATTCTTCACTCTGTCAGTCTATTATCTCTCTCCTCTCCTCTCCTCTCCTCTCCTCTCCCTTCCCCTTCCCCTTCCCCTTCCCCTTCCCCTTCCCCTTTCCTTTGCTGAAGAAGACATCTATCTGCCTAAATATTTCCTGCAATTTGGAGGGTGCGGATGATTAGGACTCCACTCTGTGGACTATGTCAAATCTTAACAAATGCCCTTCTGTAGAAAGCCCTTCTGTGAAGGAGGAACAATGTGATGACTGCTTTCAGATTGGATGGGTCAGGTTTCTCCCAGTGTGTGGTCATTTGACACACCTATCTATCAAGTGTGCACATGATAGACGTGCTTTGCTCTAGGAAGCTATGGTCAATTATGCCCTCACAGCACTTTGGTACATGAGATGTGCTTCAGTCATTCCTCTCTCCAGGCCAAGGGGGGAAGATTTGTAGGGGAACTCTCCCAGCGTCTCCTGAAGGATCAGTTGCTTTGCTGTCTGGGTTTGGAGCGCAATCTTCGCAGGCAGGCTGAAGCATTATGTTGCTGAACAACTGGGCATGTTGGGCTAGTTGTGAAGATACCCATCCACTTGGAGCAAAGGCCTGCTTCACGAGCTGCTGAAAGAGATGCCTCATTTACTCACAAAGTACCCAGATTTAGAAGGAAAGTTAGGAATTTCCTTCTTTCTTGTCCGAACTTAATGGTTCTGATTCATTCTCCATATATTCTCTGGGCTGTATGTCTCAGCCCATGTTAAGGCACACTGTGACCTCCCTCTTGCCTGGAGGCTGCTAAGGGCTGGATGGGGAACAATGGGCTGAAACTGAACCCTGGCAAGTAGAAAAGGTTCTGAGTTTAGAATAGAATAACAGAGTTGGAAGGGACCTTAGAGGTCTTCTAGTCCAACCCCCTGCTTAGGCAGGAAACCCTACACCACTTCAGACAAGTTATCCAATCTCTTCTTAAAAACGTCTAGTGTTGGAGGCAAATTGTTCCACTGATTAATTGTTCTAACTGTCAGGAAATTTCTCCTTAGTTCTAAATTGCTTCTCTCCTTGATTAGTTTCCACCCATTGCTTCTTGTTCTACCCTCAGGTGCTTTGGAGAATAGTTTGACTCCCTCTTCTTTGTGGCAACCCCTGAGATATCGGAACACTGCTATCATGTCACCCCTAGTCCTTCTTTTCATAAGACTAGACATATCCAGTTCCAGCAACCGTTCTTTATATGTTTTATCCTCGAGTCCCCTAATCATCTTTGTTGCTCTTCTCGGTACTCTTTCTAGTTTCTCAACATTTTTTTTTACTCATCTTTTTTATAATGTGGTGACCAAAACTGGATGCAGTATTCTAGGTGTGGTCTTACTAAGGCTTTATAGAGTGGTATTAGTATCTCACGTGATCTTGATTGTATCCCTCTGTTAATGCAATTTAGGATTGCATTGGCTTTTTTGTCTGTTTTTGCACACTGCTGGCTCATATTTAGCTGTTTGTCCACTAGGACTCCAAGATCCCGCTCACAGTCACCACTATTGAGCAAGGTACCACATATACTGTACCTGTGCATTTTGTTTTTCTTGCCTAAATGTAGAACCTTACTTTTTTCACCATTGAATTTCATTTTGTTGGATAGCGCCCAATGTTCAAGTCTGTCAAGATCCTTCTGTATCTTAAGCCTATCTTCCGGAGTGTTGGCTATTCCTGCTAGCTTTGTGTCATCTGCAAATTTGATGAGTTCCCCATCTATCCCCTCGTCCAAGTTTGGAGCCCTTTGATCCATGGAGAATTACCATGGGACCAAGAAGAAGGGACTTCTTCATGGTGTATCCACACTGTGGAACACAATCCCTGCAGAGTTAAGATCAGTCGTGACACTCTTTTAAAAGGCCCTGAATTCATGATCTGCCAATGGACTTGGGGACTCCCAAGTGATGTGGAGCCCATTAAGTGGCTTGACCTATTGTTGTCGCTGGGGACTGGGGTGGGGTTATTGCTTTTTGTATTATTTTTGTATTGGGTTTTTATCCTTACAAGGCACTCAGAGTCACCGAGAGTGAATTGGGTGGCCATATAAATGTTCTTAAATAAATATAATAAAATGTGTTCCATTCAGTTGTAGGGATTCTTCTGCTGCCCTGATATATTTGTTGTGAAAATAATTCACTCTGTGGGTATTTTTGCGTAGTGTCTCTTTCTATGCTATCTAATGTTTGGATAGTCATGGATCTATTCAGACCACAGTGTATATATTAAGACTGGCTTTTCACCCTCAAAAAAGGTACAGCAGAAGCACTTACTGAAACACTGTCACTACTGCATCACACTTTTCTTTATGTGCAAGTACTTAAGCTTTGCCCCACTGGCTATTTTGTGGTATACGGATGATGTTTCTTCATTTTAAACCTTGTCACAGTCTCCATTAAGCACCTGCGTGTGACTCCCATAGGCCAGGTAAACAACAAGAAAAGCGAGCCAGCCAAGGCAGGCCCCATATCAATATGGCAGCCTTTCACAGAGTTCCAATAGCAATAACTGAGGAAGAGCCGAGGTGGCGCAGTGGTTAGAGTGCAGCACTGCAGGCTACTTCAGCTGACTGCTAGCTGCAGTTCGGCGGTTCAAATCTCACCGGCTCAAGGTTGACTCAGCCTTCCATCCTTCCGAGGTGGGTAAAATGAGGGCCCAGATTGTTGGGGGCAATAGGCTGACTCTGTGAACCGCTTAGAGAGGGCTGTAAAAGCACTGTAAAGCGGTATATAAGTCTAAGTGCCATTGCTATTGCTAAGATACATGGACATTAAGTGCATCCCAAAGATGTAGGTTATGAAGATGACCACATGCCCCCAGGCCCTTCTAGAAAGAAATGCCTTGTTTTTGCAGCTGCTAAATATACTCTGTCAGTAGCCACAGCTGCTTGCCTTGTTTCTTCTGAAGTTAGCAAGGAATGAATGAAACTAGAGAGAAGTCCATTAGCCAAACATTTCTCTCAACGGCAAGATGCTGGTCCAAGTTCTCAGCTCATTTGTCATTTTTTTTAAAGCCTCTATTAGAGTAAGGTCATGGCAGAGCACTGATTTATGTCTGTGGGACTGAGATCCACTTCTGATAGGTAAATATCCCACCATCTTATGAAGTGACCCCCCCCATTCTTGTTCTTGTTCTTGTACAAAGCTCTTACTACATGATTGTTTATTCAATCCAATCATTTGGCTTCTCACCAAGAAATTCTTCACTGATTGGAAACCTTTGGATAAAAAGTGCAGAATCTAATGGGATTCTCCTCCCTGCCATAGGGTTTAAACAAGCCGTTCACACATTAAAAACATATGTGAGTAGGTTTCAGGGTCAGAGTAGCTAACCCTTCCTCTTCAAACCTTTCCCACAACAGTTTTTCACCCGACTGCTAAATATATGGCTTTGGAAAGCATACTGTAGATTGTGGGACTGGTGTATCTCATTATCATCGAGGATAACATTCACCGGCAAAATCACTATATTGAAAACTTGATTGGATTGATTCATTCAGTTGTATTGACCAAATGCCACCAATAGTTTTGCTTCACATTATTTTTTTATTGCTATCTTACCTATTTCATCTTTAAAATGTATTTAAAAAGAAAAAAGTTTATTTTGGGGGGGTCATCAGAATTAAATCATTTAAGAATTCAATTCATAAATGTTTTCGGCTATTGGAGGATGAAATTTGAATGCATCAAAAATGAAGAGTAGAATTTAACTGCAGGTTTTCACTGAGGCGGGAATACTGTGGATTTCATTGGATCGAGTTTGTGGTTCGGTGAATAGCTGCATTAGAGAAAGGAATGAGGAGATGGTAAAGAGTAGGAAATACAGACGGACATTATAATTTATTTGCCAGCTCAGATTCACCAATGTTGAATATTTTTTCTCTTCTCAAACCATAAGAACAGAACAGAATTATGGAAATGTTATCAATATAATTAGGATTAGATTTCAACTCTTTGACATCTCAAAGATTCCTTAAGGGTCTTGCTACATTTGAAAAGGAAGTTGCAAAGAAAATAGAAACAGCAACATTTTTATATTATTTTATTGGATTTCTAAATTTCTTAGTACCATACAATTTCATAAATTGGTTGACAGAAAGATATGATAGCCACATCTGTATAACTCCAAATATGTGTAAAAAAAAGTTTCTTAAACATAGCTAAATAGCTACCTTGCTACACAGGGACATCAAAAAAGTTAAGATGGTAGTCACAAATCTATGAATGAAGTCCCACCCTCTTTTTTTTGTAGCAAATAAGAAAATGGATGGGCTACAATCACATGGTTGTGGCTGTCATCTTAACTTTTTTTAATCCCTTACCTGCTTGACATTCTGCTGCTACGGTCTTTCAAAGAACTCTCAAAGAACAAATTTTAGAGCAAGAAGTAAATGTTTTGTGCAAAAAAACCAAAAACAGTTAAGTAGCTGAATAAATTTACAATGCTTGTGCAAAGCTAGTTATCCATACACCGATGAACTCTAGCATTCCTCATCATTGGCATGCTGCTGATCACAGCTGTTAAAAGTTGTAACTCAGTACATCTGAACTACAACTCTACCCATCTATCTCCCATGAGAATTGTTTCTGTTCTTATACAGGAAGTAGAATTTTGCAAGACTCAAAAATGAGGATTCAGAGAACTGATTAACTCAGTTCTGCCTGTAGATGGATTCCTAAATTAAGTGAGCTATCATTAATTTTATACTGTTATTTGGACAAGGGCAGGATGGGGGGAGTGGAATAATAACCTTAACTTTTAAAAGTAGAAATTGGAATAGCTCCCATATCTTCCTTGCAGATTACTCCAGTAAATCTCCAGCTAGCAAAAAAAATAAAATAAAAAAAAATCTTTGATCAGATGGACCTTGGGCTTGACGCAGCAGAATATTTCTTATATCTTCGAATTTCAGATAAATAAAATACATCCAGTAAGGATTGTCTTGTGTTCTTCTTAGATTAGATTAGATTAGATTAGATTAGATTAGAATTCTTTATTGGCCAAGTGTGATTGGACACACAAGGAATTTGTCTTTGGTGCATATGCCCTCGGTGTACATAAAAAGAAAAGATACATTCGTCAAGAGTCATAAGGTACAACACTTAATGATAGTCATAGGGTAGAAATAAGCAATCAAATCATACTAGGAAACAATCAATATAAATCGTAAGGATTCTTTGTGAAACAGTCACCTGAAAGAGAATGTACTGCCATGATTGTTTTCATTGTTACCAGGAATCCCACATTAGAACTTAATCTGCTTCTCTTCATAATGGGGAAAAAAAACCCTCTTCCCCCACCTTGGTAACAGAGTAACAAACCCTGGTCACCGTAACCTTCGTAATTCATTCAGTTTGTTTTTTCGTTTCCAAAAATCGTGACTGAGACATCTGACATTTGGCAGCTGCATGGGCTGAGGCTGCCAAGAGAGATTGGTGATCCACCAGTGTCATGCTTATCATTTCCTTCACTGAGATTGTCCAGTAACCTTACCTTGTATGGCATCAAGACAGCTGAATCCACCTTGATGTTATTCATTCATACCATCTAATTATTGGGTCAAAACCATTCTGCCCACTCCTCTCACTCCTGGATTAAGCCTGCTATTGTATTCAAAGCAAGGCTGAAACAAACTCCCTTCCTTGCAAGAAGATGAATGGATTTATGATTTGGATAATTATGGCTAGAGCTTTTCATTGTCTTAAGAGTTTTCTTTTCGCAGTGGCTGGATTGGAATTACATTCTTCTCGGTCCTAAGAGAAACCACAAGACTAGAGGGGAAATGGCAGTTGAGAACAAGTGAGTGCAAAGCCCTTCCTTAAAACTGTGATGTTTGAACAAGAGAGAACCATTGAAGTTAGTGGACACATTCAGAATTTTGAGGGACGTTATTCAGTGTTTCTTTTAGAGAAACTTGTGTACTGACTGAATAACTGCTATGATATTTCTGACGGCCAGTCACAAACATCCATTCCTACCTTTTAAATTTGGGAGTAGATTTCATTTCTTAAAAGCTTTGCAAATTATTTGGTGGCTAATTCAGCATCTGACTAAGCTGTCACATGTTTGATCTGCTTTTTGACTACAACTGATTTCTCATTCTGTTGGGGATTGTGGGTAAATGTGAAATTTTGAGACAAGTTATGGGCATTTCACAAAATAGCCATTCATTTGCCAGCACTTCCCTCCCAAGGAGTTGTCTTCGATCCTAGCTTACTTTTCTCCAAACACTTTGATCCTAGCTAGTCTCCCGAGCCTGCACTGGACACTTGTAGACAAATCTGTCAATACCCACACATCATTCTTAGTTTCGAAAATTACTTGTGTGAGCTGATGTGGGCCCAAGGCTATTCCTGTAAATAAAGGTGCTATTAAAGTACGAAAGGGGTGGGGAGTGTTGCTTGTTTTATAGCATGCTAGCTTCGCATTTTTTAATTTTTAATGAAAAGAAACTCTTAAACTTAAAAGTCAGGTTGGGAGGGAAGCCTAGTTAAGGTCAAAGGAAGTAATGGAATAAGAAACAAAATAGTTGTTTTACTCTTATTTGATTAAAAATTACTTTTACATCTATAATCGGTAGCATAAGCATAGATTATTATACAATAATCTATAATTTTATAATGTAGTAAATTGAAAAATTATTTTATTTGACTCTGCTTCATTGGCCATATTTAGTCATAATTATGATAATAATGTATGAACGAAGTATAGTAACATTTCTGACAATAAGCCAGTTATTATCTGGCTAGTAGAAAATAGAAAATGTTCATTGCTATAAAGTTTTCTGGACCAGCTATTTTCATATTGATTTTTTCCCATGTCATCCTTTTCTCTTTGTTGGCTTCAAAGCCTATGATTTTTCTGTTTTCATTCCATCAAATTGTCTTTAAAGGATACTTATTTATCTCAAAATCTTATTTTATGTTTTTCATTTTGTTACCTTCCATCCTGTTTCAGCTTCATACCTCTTACCCTCAACCAAACCAATACCTGTTTCTGTGTTATTTGAGTGGTAATTGTGGTGTTGGTTGGTGTGGGTTGACTTTTTGTAAATACTAGTGATTAACTGTTGTTTTCCGGATAAAGACAGCCAGGAAATATAAGATGATGTTGTGTTATTTTTCCATTGTGACAGACTAATCCCATACTAGTTTAATGTTTATTGTTAAAATATTGAATTTTTATACTGTACTTGTGTTTTACATTAAAAAGTTGGTATTCATGTGACTGGCAATGATAAATGAAACAGGTTCAAATAAGAACAAAAGTGATGTCTAAATGGACATTGGTGCTTGTTTGTGCTTATGATATTCACTCATAGGCTGCACTGGATCAGTTAAAGGAAAGTTAAAGGAAAATAGATGGTTAATAGTCAAATATGTGCTTTTTGTACACACTTAGAATGAGACAGAGGAAAATACTTTTAGGAATTTGGAATATTGGTCCTGACAAAGTTTTATTACAAAAAAAAATTTTAATAGGATTATTTTGAAGAAATCTGAATCTATTAGACAGGGAAGTTCTTGTCTAATAGCTTTAATTAATCAGAACATTTAAATGGTGAGGTCCTTCCCCTCACATTGCATTATTCACGCTACACCTTTAAGTGGCGAGTCTTCTGATGGAAGGTTCAGAGAGTTGTCACTAGAGATATCATCCCCAGTAAAGAAAAGCAACTGTGATAATCAGAGGGCAGAAGACAATATATACGTCTGTGTATGTGTTCGTGCACACACAAAAGAAGAGAGAGGCTTAATTTTGTTTATAAGATTCATTCACAGCACAGCAGGTAGCATTCACACTTTAATAGTCTTTGTAACACAGATAATTTGATTTTCGACTTGGTTATCATGCATTCAGACATAGATTACAGGAAATAGTGCATTTTAGCAGTGCATTTTCAACAAGGTTGCACACTTCCAGTCAGAATTTATTAGGGATGAGTGTTAAAGTTAGCAGTTGGAGAGGGCCTTGAAAGCCTCCTTCCTCTTACAGTATGCCACAAAATCATTACATGAAGGCAAGGCTGATTTTACACCTTTATTTAACTGTGCAATGGGCAAATGCTGGATTTTCTGGCATTTACTCATATTTAGTTTGCACTGTTTTTGAAATTCTCTTACACCAACTCAGTGGAAAACCAAAAGGTATTTTTAATACTGAAATGCTCTTTTGAGGAGGAAGGCGTTTGGGTCATTCCTGACAAGACTGAAATTGACAGAGTTTAAGGGTCTACCAAGCTACTTAAAAAATGTTAGAAGTTCAACTCTAGACGTCCCTTGTATTTTACACTTTTTTTTTAACCTGTACTTGCCCGATCTCCAGCTGAGGCACACTGAATTGTTTCTTCTTTTAAAGATAAAGAATTTTGTTCCCATTTGATTAAAAACTTACCACCACCCACAAATATTTTAGATGACAATGATGATGACATGATAGAAAACAAAACTGGACAGATTGGAATGCTTAGCTCTTGAGGGCAGGGGTGGGTTCCTCCTGGTTCGGACTGGTTCTCCCGAACCGGTAGCGGCCTGCTGGTGACGTCATGATGACATCACCGAACCGGATCAGTCAGTGCCAGTCCGTGGGGGCCACCATCTTATTTTTTTCGATTTTTATTTTATTTTATTTTATTTTATTTTGAATTATTTTTTATTTTTTTTCCTTCTGAGCATGCACAGAAGCCGACTTCCGGCACTGAGCATGCGGTCGCCATCTTTTTTTTGGCTTTGGGGTTTTTTGGGGGGGATTTTTTGTTACTGCACATGCGCGCGTGCGCATAGCACGTGCACGCCCACGAGGCGCGCCCACGCGGTGCGGGAGGGAGCGAACCAGCAGCAAGGTAAGTTGGAACCCACCCCTGCTTGAGGGTCTTGTTTAATCAAGTTTGTAGAATTACCCCCCATTTTGTTTTTGAAATGTTTCTTGTCCACTGCAGATAGGCAAAACACACACTTCTTCAAAAAGAAGACATGCACTGAATACTGTAAAGTTATCTAATTCTGATGGACGAAAATTGAACAAGCTTTTCCATAAAGGGTATGAAAAAGTTTATGTGTGTGAGTGCGTGTACAAAGAGTGTGTGTGTGTGTGTGTGTGTGTGTGTGTGTGTGTATTAGAAAAAAACGAAAATAATCTTGCCAACATGATCTGCAATTAAGGAATGTTACTCACTTTCCTTCATGGAAGAGCTTTTTTTTAAAAAAAAATTCTTATGTATAGAATCATAGTGTTTTGCAAACTGAAAAGGCAACCAACAAAAGAAATATTATTTTGCTATGCATGTTAAGATCAAAAGCATAACTCCTTTGAAATACCTGGAAGCAGGAAACTAGCCAGGCAAAAAGCCTATAGATTAATAGATGGTCTAAGAGAAAATGAGAAAGGAGGAAAAGTGAAGTAAGAATAGAGAAGGGTTGAAAGGAAACCGAAGAAAATCTTATTTCTATCTTTGCTGCACAAGATGTTGGACAGATAACTAAGCCAATGGAATTTTCATGGAAATTGTCTGAATCATGAATGAAATAAAATGTAATAAGATGAAGTTTGAAAGTTTATTATCAAGTTACACATTCATGGATCACCAGCTCCAGATAATTCCTGAGGATTCTTTATAAAGTACTAAAATCTGAAATTGTTCATCTTCTAATAAATAAAAATACATTTTAAAACTGTAACAGTGTATCTACCGGAAAGCACACTTTTGTGAACCTATGTGTGTGTGGGGGGGGGGGGAAGAAGGGGGAAACACTTCTTTTTCAAGAGCTAAGGTAAGGAAGAAATCCTTTAAATATTTGTTTTTCTTAATATCTTTGCTTTGAAATATACTTTCTTTAACTTCTCACATTTTAAAATGCCAGAATTACACAAATCCGTTGTATTTTGTAGAGGACTGTGTACAATTGTTGTTACCACATTTATAGCAGGCTTTCTGCTTTTTGCTTTTTACTCATGACAATGCAAAGCTAGCTGCATATTAACAGGGGTGGGTTCTGGCTTACCTCGCTGCCGGTTCGCTTCCTCACGTGCCGCATGGGCGTGCATGCACAGTGCTAAAAACCCAGCTTCTGCGCATGCACAGAAGCAAAAAACAGCTTCTACACGGGCGCAGAAGCAAAAAACAAGATGGCGGTGCCTATGGCGCCGCTGAGAGAGCTGGTTCAGTGTCCAGCCGGCCATTGCTGCTGGTTTGGCGAGCGGGGGGAAATTCCCGCTACCAGTTCTATAGAACCTGTCCGAACCGGCAGGAACCCACCTCTGATATTAACATTTTCTAGATATTTTGCCAGTGCACTGTTTATATATTGCTATCCTCTCAGCTCCTCAGGAGGCAAGTCTTCTTGTGTAAAAAACTAAGTAGCAATGGGAATCAAATTCTTATACTTTCGGCTTTTATTTCATGTGCTATATCAGATTATCTGTCCTCAGCGCTTCTTTGGGTCCTCAGCAGTACCCCCAAATTACTCTTGTTCACCTCAAAAATTAAATGTTGGTACCTGAATTGATGGTAATGGATCTAGCAGTTCAATTTTTGATCCAGCAGGCAGGGATTTTAAGAGAGAGAGAAGCTTATTAGCACAAAATGGTTGCCATGGTGGATGTGATCAATTGCAAAACTGTTCTATATCAGAAGTACCACTCTCCACTCCTTTTCTTTTCTAAGATATCTCTCAAGTCAATGTCAACATAGAAACTTCCTTCAAAATACAAGTTATGTTTGAAACTAATGCTTTGCTTTGAAGAGTTCTGCATTCTCGGTAAACTTTTCTTTGTGTGAGGCTGTGGCCTAGAGGTGGAGCTCTTGCCTCACAATCAGGAGGTTGTGAGTTCGATTCTAGGTAGAGGTCTCCTGCTTGGGCAGAGGGTTGGATTAGATGACCTGCAAGGTCCCTTCCAATTCTGTTAATCTATTTTTAAAGGAAAGTGGCAGGCACCAAGGAATGTGTTTGTGAACCCATTGTTATCTCTAAACTGAAGAACAAGGGAAAGTAGTTACTATGCAGCAGACTTCAGAAGTTTTCATTTACTAATTGTCAATCTTACCCAAATGGCTCACTTCAGACATATTGGAATAAAAGTTCAGAAATTATAACTCTTTTTTTAAAAATAGCAATAGCAATAGGACTTAGGCTTATATACCACTTCATGGTGCTTTACAGCACTCTCTAAGCGGTTTACAAAGTCAACCTATTGTCCCCAACAATCTGGGTGCTCATTTTACCGACCTCGGAAGGATGGAAGGCTGAGTCAACCTTGAGCCAGTCAGGATTGAAAGAATGGAACTCCTGGCAGTGAGAGCACAGTTAGCATGCAATACTGCATTCTAACCACTGCGCCACCACGGCTTTTCCATAATAACTGGAGGATGCAACATTGGAGAAGACTGCTAATGCTACAGAAATACCAACTATTAATGATAAGTAGATCACAGAAAGAACCAAATATTCTGATTGTCCTCTCCAAATGAAATGTGGAACCAGGAGAAAGAATCCTTTTGGCTGAAGCCGATGTTGCTTCTACACTTGTAATGTCTTACTGGCTGCAATCAAAAGGATTTTCTAACAGCTTCTGCAAATGAAAGATTTTAAAAGTAAATAACAAGCAAAACAAAATTTTCAATAAGGTATTGGCCAAGAAAGGGTAATAGCAAGCCTGGTTCCCAGTTCAAAGGATTCTTCTTTCCCTTGAAGGTCTCTTTCTCACTGGCTTTCCCTGGAAAAGTTGACTCACCTGACGGTACACCTACTGGTACAGCCATAAAAAGTATCATGTGAGGGAGACACTCATTTCAGCACACCAAGAGTTGGCTACTCAGCCTTATACACATTTAGTCATTCATAGGCAAACAGTTCTCTTTCCCACCCATAACTACATGTAAGATTGCACTGTCATCTACAGGAGCCTAAACTGGCTGAGATGAAAGAACATGCTAAGCCCTGGACCATGTTTTACACGCTTTCAGCTTGGCAGTTTAAGGTGAAGTTAGAGTAAGAAATAATGTGCTTGGTTTTTCTTTAAAAAGTATGGCATATATGTCTTTTTGCTTTATATTTTAAACTAGCTGGATACCCGTGCTTCGCTACGAAACTATGTGATCGGGTGGCGATTCATAACAACCTGTTGTCTCTGCTGTGGAGAACGATATCTCTCCTCTCAAAATCCTGGCCGACAATGAGAACAGCCACTTCTGTAGTCGTGAGGGCATTGAAACGACCTCGGTGCTCTCCAGAAGGCTTCCTATCGGCGTTAATCACCACTTGGAAGTCCTTGTGGCCCTTAGGAACAGAATCAACAGCAGCCTTAAGTTCCAGAATATACTTGTTGTGTTCACGCAGCAACTTCTGTAGTTGGCTAACCAGTTCTGGATTAACTCCCGGGTAGATTCCACAGCAGTTGTCCCTCTCATTGTCATCATCACCAACGAAGTATATCTGGAGAAATGAAGGCTGCTGCTGAGGCCCCGCCATGATACTCCCTATCCTGTGGTAGACCTACCCCTGCACTTTGAATGTTGGCATAAAATTTCCCTCCTTCACCTCTCTGGTTCCAAAAGACGTCATTTGGAAGCATCCGTTGTACTTCCGGGCAGCAGAAAGAAAGTGGTCTGCCATTGGATGCTGGTGGGTGAGAAGGCTGTGTAAGGGTTCAGGGTAGGGCTCAAGGGGAGGGAGCTGAAGTTTACCGCCACTGCAGCACATCCCGGGAGTCTCATCCTGCCACTTCAGGGCATGGCACCAGGCACAGGGTAACCGGGGTCCGAGATCAACAACCTTTTCCCTGGAATTATCAATCTGAGGTTCATATTTAAAACCAGAGAAATACTTATTAGTCCAAGGCATTGATCTGATTTGTGATATTTTTTCTTTGTATTTAGCTGTAGCTGCCTGATTAACGTAGGGGTTATTAGATGCATACTTTTTTACAGCCTCTCTATTGACTTCGGGATGACTTTGATTATACTTTTTTGCAGCTTCCCTTACTTGTGTTTTCCTAATCGCATCTGTAAATCTTTTCCTGCGTTTTCCCCCTCTTTTCCCTGTAACTGGTATTACAGAAGGAACAGATTCGTCTGAACTGAGGAGGTCAGTGTAAGAAGTTATTTGGGGCTGGGACACTATGCAGGAGAAATTCGGTTCACAATCCGTTGGCTCAGTGGTGGTCAGTGATTGAAACACATAAGGGAATATCTCTCCCACCACCTTGAGTTCAGAAGCAGTTCCATAGGTGCAAGGCGTAGACATTTTGGTGAGGTAGCGACATTTAGTACTGTAAGGAGCCCCAGACGACTCCTGAGTGAAGGAGTGGAATGTCTGCCAGTTTGACCTGAGGTAACAGAATGTGAGGCAACTGGCAGTTGGAACTTTTCAGGTGGGGAGGGGGAGTAGAACGTCTAACTCCTTAGCATCAGAGCATGTTAATATACTGTATATGAATATACTGTATATGAAATACTAATGATCTGATGGTTATTTCGAAAAATCCTTTCTTAGCGAGCACCTAGAAGCCAAGAGGAACGTATGTGCCAAATTTCAAATTTGTAGGCTTTACTGTTCTGGAGATTTCGTGATGAGTGAGTGGATTTCGCTTATATATATATATATAGATTACATTAATCTTGACTCTTGATTTTTGATCGCAATAAAATATCTGGGTTCTGCTGTTAATCAGGTTCAAGATGACAGACTATAAGTAGATTTGTGGTATTCCTTTTCAGTCAAACTAATTTCTGTACAGAAATGGTTAGTTCAGGGACAAAGCAAGCCTACATGCTCAGTGAAGGGAGTTTGAGATTACTAGAAACATGACCTCTTTACAACTCTTAACAATGAATGAGTTTATATTTCCAGGATCAGATGAACTGACTGCACCTCAGGTACCTGAAGGAATTACCTTCAGCACTCATGTCTGATCAAGTTCTAGATCAAATCATAAAAATAAATCTGTAAACACAAGCACAAGCATAAATCAGCTTAGATTTTCAAGAACAAATCTTATCTGATCATCTGATATGGGGACTTCATTAATGTATTTTCTTAATAGAAGACATAGTGCAACTTGATTTCAACAAAACATTTGAGAAAGTACTCCACGATATGCTGATAACAGGCTACTTAATTGTGGGCTACATGTCAGGACAATTAGGACAATACAGAACTGGTTAGGAAATTATACTTGGTGCATTGCAAAGTTTCCTAAACAAATTAGGGAGAGATATATGAAGTCATGGGATATCACAAGGATTGATTCTGAATATTCAGTTCTTCAATGTTTTTATTGTATGGAGAAATGGAAGGAATGCTTATTATTAAATATGCAGATGATACAACATTGAGAGGTTGATCAGCTAATACCCTAAAAGAAAATAATGAAAATAATCAGTGACAAAAGCAAAATACTTTACTTAAGAAATAAACCCCAAATGCACAGGTATAAAATGGGAAATACCAGTCTTAGTAAAAGTATTCTCAAAAGAAAAAAAGGGGGGGAAAGGAATAATTGTTGATTGCAAGGTGAATATTAGCCAGAAGCATGATACAGCTACAAAAAAAAAAAAAAAAAAAGTTAAGGGAAGGATGAGAGTGGGTTAAGTGAAGTTTTAGTGTGCATGGATAGAAGTATAATTTTCCAGTCATGGGAAGTAATCATTCTACTCTGTTTTGCTTTAGGCAGATCCCACCATGAACACCAAACCTTAAATAGGATTTAGAAAAAAATTACAACATTTCAGCGAAGAGCAACAATGATGAGCAGGGGATTAGAAACTAAGCTAGTTGTGTTTAGCCTTGAGAAGAGACAACTGGGAAGGATAAAAATAGCACTGTTCAAATACCTGAAAGGATGTCAGTCACATAGGAAGGTCACGGCATGTTCTTACTAGCTCCAAAGTACAGAACGTAGAATACAGGTGTCATGGTACAGGAAGGCAAAGAAGGAAAGAGGTGAAATGCAATGCACACAAAAGAAGTGTATACTGGGGGCATTTGTTGTTCAGCCCAACCTTCTCATTACCATACATGGGTTTGTCCCTTCATGCCATCATCAAAGAATTATTTCCTTTTATTATAATTATTCTTGGAGTATGAAATGTGCTCTACAATGGATAAGCCTACAAGATGCAAATAATGAAAGTTAGGTTTAGTCTCTACAGATGGGTCTAGGTGTCAAAATTCACAGATATCTGGCAAACAGGTATTTGGGGTGTGGTTTGCTTGCATTTTGCAGTTGCCAGATGCCTCCCTCCCTCCCTCTAGTTCACAGTGCATGGGGAAAAGACATCTCAGCTCAGTTGTTGTCCAAGAACTCAGAGTTCATTTTGATAGTGATAGGGATTGTGGGAAAGAGAAAGGGAAACTGTACATGAGAAGATCACAGTTCTTCAGTGTGTGTTGGCAAACAAGCAGAATGTGGAGATCCCGTTCTATAGTGTCAACCATAAAATACAAAGTACAACTTTTGAGGAAAAGTCTATGGAGACTCTCAATCTTCAGGTTGTGGTTGTCTCAAAGGTGCTTTTCAACTGGCAACTGGACTTATGTTTTTTTTCCCTCTTGAAAAAAGGAAAACTGTTTTGAGGAACCTGTTTTCAAGCGTCGGGATAAAACTAGCATAGGGACAAAACTATCCCTATATCTGCAAATGAATTTATTTATTTACATGTTTAGTATGGATGAACCCTTATCTGCTGAACATATGAGTTAAAGAACTTTAAGTATCCTTCTGAAAATATCATCTCCCAGTTCCAGTCGTTCCATTAAAATGCCACTTAAATTCAACACTGCTTATTTACTGTAGTTCAGATTAGACCTTTCTCACCCATCCTACACCACCATGCTAAATTAGGTTAGGCTAAAAAATGACAAATTGCGGAGCAACTTCCTGTGCCATTCATGCCCAAAGCCAACACTAAAGAAATATCTGATTGTCCGTTGTATTGGGTTTCTAGAGTGTACAATATTGTATTTGTCAACTATATGTTAACATTGCTCCTGGCAGGAGTTTGTAAATCCCTAGCCAAAACTGGAATTACAACATGGGAAAATCATCAGTTTGATTCCAGGTTTACAGAATACAATTGCTTGATTAAATAAAGGATGTGTTATTGTTTCAAACTGAATGTCATGATTTCAAAATGGTCAATAAATAACACCTTTCTTGAAAAAGAGTGCTTTAAAAAAAAGAAAAAAGAAAAGGGAAGTAAGCAGTTAGGTCATTTTAAAAACACATTGGTGGTGATCTACAGTTTTAGCAAATAAGTAGCAACAGATATTACAGCAGTTTGCAGCACCAAACCAATCTTAACTGATTAAAATAAAATAAAAACCACCTAAGCAGATTCAGGATCACCAGGAAATCCGAGGACTTTGGGTTACCTTGGGATGAAGCAATAAACAAATAAAGCAATAAAGGATAAAACCAATTTATATATTGTTGCCAAGAAAGCATGATGGTGCCCATATAATTACTAGAATCTGACTGGATTTCAACTCAAGGAAGATCTTAGCTTCTCTTTGTTTGCTTACCTTTTTCAAAATTGTAAGCATTCTTTTAAGATGGCTTTACCATTATGGCAATGTAGTAGCAATCTGAGGTTCTGGTCAAATTGGGTTATCTTGTTCCTGAAGGCATCTGAGAAGCAGTGCCAGATGATGCCTTTTAGGCTTCTAATCTGCCCTAATGTGGATCTTTCTTTCACTAAGTCAGGGTATCATGTTATTCTGACTGTTGCAAGTGGTCAAAAACCTCAGGGAACAACTCTCCAAGTTATCTTTCCTACCTCTCAACAAACCTGGAAGAGTTTCAGAACCAAGGAAAGATTCAACCTGGAAATAAGGAAAAATTTTCTGACAGTGAGAGCAATCAACCAATGGAACAGCTTGCCTTCAGAAGTTGTGGGAGCTTCATCACTGGAAGCTTTCAAGAAAAGACTGGACTGCCATCTGTCAGAAATGGTGTAGGGTCTCCTGCTTGGGTGGGGGAGGGGGTTGGACTAGATTACCTACAAGGTCCCTTCCAACTCTGTTAATCTGTTAATCTGTTAAACCTGTCACACTCCCTGTTTCCAAAGTACAGGCAGCTTTGAATGTCTTTGATAAACTCAGTACTGAAACTGAGATGTCTTTCTTGCTGAGCAGCCTGCCCCATTCGTTGCGGAATCTTAGCTGGCTTCCAGAGTCTTAAAATTGGAAGCAAAGTATTATTACATGGAGCAAACCCAGATCTTCCAATGCAATGGACTTCAGCTTACAGGCTGGCTAAATATGAGAAGGGGAACTCATCAGCAGCAACAGATTCAGGAAGAAAGTTAGAAGCTGTTATTGCTCACCCAGAAAAACTGTTAGGTTTTCATGGACAGAAGCAATAGGCTGTTTTACCTGGACATAGGCACTTCTGAGATTCCAGCTTGTGAAGTCCCCAATCATAATAAGGTGAAAAAAATTAAAATAAAAGCGCAAGCACCTATCATAAAATCATTTGAACACTTTAAAAATAAAATAAGATTTTTTTTTTCCAGCTTGGTCTTAAGCTAAATGGTTATCTCTCCTTATCCCTTTCTACCTCTGATTTACCCTACCTGGATATTATGATTATTTGCCATATTAGTCTTTAATTCATACAATATGGATATATGGTTGGGTGCATCTCCCCAGTAATATGAGAAATACACCTTAGACATGATCAAAAATGACTTTAAGCTTCCTCAAAGTAAGCATGAACTTGGTTGAAGCTTCTCAATGAACTGAAACAAAGTAGATAGGGCTTTTGGTAATTCTAGAAAATAAACATTACAAACAATTGATAGCCACTGAGTTGTTGAAATATGATTCAGTCTTTATTATTTTCCTAATTTAAATTCAATGTCCTCTTTTCCTATTTCTCTCTTGAGTGACAGACCTATTGCCTTTTACTTCTCATGCACAGTTGTTAATACTAGTTGTACATTTACATTCACTATATTCCACTTTTGAAAATCTCTTGCCTGTAATAAACTCCAGACAATATTTTCTTGTTATCATTTACACATTTCTGTAGTCTGTAGAGCAGAGGTCCATGGACAGCAATGCAGATCTCCAATCCCCATGTAAGTAACCCAAATGTACCCCAAAATCTCATTGTCAAAATTCAAATCCAATGGAAGGAAGGAAAGAAGAGAACATCAGCCTTGGGGATAAAAAGATTAAGAGTGTCCTCAGATCAAAAAAAAAGGCTGATTGGCTCTAGAATTACTTCTCAAATCAAGATCATTTGTGGATGGGCAGAAAGAATGATTAACAATTAGGTTGACTGAGGGACATGAGGTGTGAATATTGCACAGATACCAAGATATTAACCCAGTAGTGAAAAACTAAGACATTTGCCTGAATGGGTGGAATCTCATTCAAGAATTATGAATTTATTTATTTATTTATTTGTTGCATTTTTATGCCGCCCAACTCCCAAGGGACTCTGGGCAGCTTACAACAGAAGTATAAAAACATTAAAACAATATAAATATTAAAAAACGATTTAAAAAGCCATATATACCATTTGTGGCCGGATCTCACAGATTGTAACATTGAGATCAGCGGCCCCAGGCCTGCCGGAAAAGCCAGGTCTTCACAGCTTTCCGGAAGGCCAATAGGGTGGGGGTAGTCCGGATCTCAGGAGGTAACTGGTTCCAGAGAGCTCGGGCAGCCACAGAGAAGGCCCTCCCCCGCGGGCCCGCCCGCCGACACTGTTTAGCACTGTTTCGCTAATGGGACCTGGAGGAGCCCAACCCTGTGGGATCTTACCGGTTGCTGTGAGCTATGTGGTAGAAGGCGGTCTCGAAGATAACCTGGCCCTGAGCCATGTAGGGCTTTAAAGGTAATAACCAACACCTTGAATTGTGCCCGGAGACCAATAGGAAGCTAGTGCAGCTCGCGGAGGATTGGTGTAATGTGGGTGTACCTAGGTGCACCCACGACAGCTCGCGCAGCTGCATTCTGGACCTGTAGTCTCCGAACACTCTTCAAGGGTAGCCCCATGTAGAGCGCGTTGCAGTAATCTAACCGTGAGGCCATTTAGGCCATTTAGCACTTGAGCATTCTACCTAATCCCCTCAGAACAAATCTTATAACACTGGTTTCCCTGCAGGCATTTATGTGTTCAGGGTAGATGCCTACCAAACAGAAGCTGACTGGACTGCACACATCTAGGCTTTCTTCTGCAGACATTCATATTGAGCTTGCAAATGCTTCCAAAAAGCCAACATTATTTCGCAGCTAAGGAGAAGGAAGAATAGAGACTTAGGTAGAGAGCTGGTCAGTTTGATAATGCCTAAACAAGGCTCATAGATTAGCTAAGTGAGAAAATGCTTTAATTTGCATAATCTTTGTGGCGATTTTATTATATTTGATGGAAATCTTGCTTGCTGACAAAGTAGGGAAGACGAGGCAAGCACAAAATTCCACCCGTATCTAGTTGCTAGTAGTGGTCTCGATTTCTCCTGGCTGCTATCAAAAGAGCTTCTGAGAAGCAATCCTGTTTTGTCAGGATACATGTAGAAGCAAATTAAACATGACCTAAGAGCGGAAAGCAAAAGGAGATAACAACAAAAGCAGACTCAAGCAAAGAGTAGAAATAATGAACACCTTGACCTAGAACATTCCTATTCATGTTGGCTATTGGAAAAGCTGCTGTTGTCGTGCTTTTTCTCCTTCTCCATCTGCAGTCTCTCCCTGTGAATTACTGTATGTCTTTCATCTGGAGGTCAAGGACAAGACTTTGTTCTTATAAGCCACTGTGGGAAACTCGTCCTCCTGCTTTTGAAAAAAGCTAAATTCTGGAACAAATAAATAAAATACTCTACATTGAAATCATGAAGATTTCAAACGTGGAAAGTAAGTTTTGTCTGCTTGTTTTTCTTTTGCTATCCCATTTGATTGTTAGTTCTGCAGAAGAAATGGAGATTTCAGAAGGAGCTTTCTAAGTATAGAAAGTAATCTTCAGAGAAATATAACCTCGAGCCAGATAGCCATAAGTTTGGATTATTGGCTTCACATGTGCCCAGTCAGGACTGTCCAGGTTTCTTGTGCAGCCTTAACCCCTCTTAAGAGCTGCCACCAATCTGCCACCAATTAAAGATAAAAATAAAGATTATCAAGATTAAATTTAATGATTTTACATGTATGGGGTGGGATAAACATGTATGGGGTGAAATAGATCAATGATGATGTTGGGAGCAGTTTCTGAAAATGCCTATTTCTCTACACATATACACTTTCCTCCCCACCCACCTCACGTGCAACTTCTAACACATTCCATAAGTCTTCCTTGCCAATCTCAATCCAAGAAATATGTTAGCTGGAAATAAAAGGTGATTCGTGCTGCCAGACCTTACCATTTGGCACCAAATTTCAGCAACATGATCTTAATCATCCCCAGGGATTGCCAAAAGGGGGGAGGAGATGCATGCAGCCTTGCTAGTTATGGATTGTTATACCCCTAGTATAACAGGAACCAAATCCACTGTATTAAGACAGAGAAGGAGAAAGTGTTTTTATTTTATTTTAAAGATACTGCAGAGTCAAGGAATCAGCCTTTGGTTAGGACTTGCTCCCTATATTCACTATGCCTGAATTCCTTACTATTTAATACCAACCCAGTGTGAAGCATATATTATATGAGAGAAGACAACTGGCCTTTGCAGTAGAACCTGAAATTGGCCAAGGGAGGGAAAACATGCCTTTCTGGTTTGAAACAAAAGCAGGCTGTACAATAAGCATGCAAAAAATCCCATCCCACAAGTCGGCTTGCACTGGAAACCTCCCCGGTCAATAGGAAGAGATGAATGGAGGTACCCGCTGAATAACCTCACTTTGCAACTTTTATGTGAAGGGTTGATAAATGAAGGCAGGGAGAGGTACAAGAAAGTGATTAAAACCAGCCTGCAGAAAAGGAAATCATAACCTCCCTAGGCTTTAAACATTTTTTTCCCCCTGTGCTTCAATTGGTTGGCTTTTTAACCCTTTCTCGTCTATGCACATTCATACTGACTGCACACAGGTATGTGTGTTTTACAGCAACCCACCAAACCATTCAACAACCCTCAGTGCCTCTTATCTTTTAGGTGTGGGTTATTTCCTTAATTTACTGGTATAATGGGTGGCCAAGGTGTATATATGTGTCTATCCTGCTCCCTTGCATTTCATCAAGAGGTATATGCCATTTCCAAGAGAAAGGATGAAGAAGTCAACTTTTTCTGCTCAACATTTTCTTTAGTGGTTCTTCAGGAAACGATTTGCCTTTTAAAAAGTTTCTTGATTTTTTTAAAAAAAGAATATATAGTCTACACTCTACAGGCTTGGGATTTTGGAAGCATACTCCTTACTTTTCTTACATAGCATTTAGGGATCTAAATTATCCAGCATGGTACCTGAAACTAGCAATCTCCTAGCTGCATTTGTAGAAGTAAGCAGATGCAGCACCAGTTGATGGAAATTAAATAGGGTTGGAGTTGGTTCATACATGGATGAGAGATCATCAAGGAATATCTGGATGGTAGGCTAGACTTGGATGTTATAGCAGGGGAAAAACACCTCAGGAAACGGCAGTGGCAAACTAACCAAGATGTTCATGAAGTGACCAGAATTTGACCTAGACATGAAAAGAAAGCAAAGGTTTTCTATAATTGTTTCTTAACAGCGATATATATGGTAATATTTATATGGATTTTCCCAACTGCATTCTTTGCCTTTACCAATAGAATGCCAGAGAATTTCCAAATGTTGAAATACTAATATTTGTTGTGTTAGGACTATACCTGCTAAAGTTCCCACTGGTGATTTAGCTCAAAATTCTGGAAGTTACAGTCATGCTGATACATTTGAAGATCACTGGAATGGAAAACACTACAACTGACAATGCTTTTACTGTTCATTCTTCTTACTGAGAATAGCTTCATGACTGCTTTGATTCAGAGTGGGAAATAGAATCAAATGGATTAGATAAGATGGATGTTACTCTATGATAGACCTGAACATCAGCTACCTAGACCTGCCATTTTCCTGAAGCAACTTCTGAAATTGATCTCCAACCTCTATTAACAAGCATCCAAAAGAAAAGAGAGGGGTAAATGGTAACCCTGACATTTCCTATAGATGCAGGGAATCCATGCATGCAATCCAAACAACTTGATCCTAAATCACTGTATACCAAATAACAGCTGCAAGTTCCTATAAGTCTAGAAAAGTTGCAAGGCAGTTTGGGCATTGGAACAAGCCTTTTAATAATTATTCACCTATTAGGTGAATAATTAGGATTAAAATTATTGTGCTAAACTGTGGTTTGCTAAACTACCATAATAACTGTTGAACAAGCCATAATTGGCGGATCTCTACCACTTGTTATTCCATAAACTATGATTTATAAATAAAAATGGCTGGGTTTACCCAACACACTATGTCAAAATCAAATAAATCACATGGGGGTTCATTGCACTGTTGAATTAACCACTGAAGTATTGTTCTTTGCTCTGGATTTGAGAAATTTACATGGTGTATGTATTTATCCATTTATCCATCTATTTATCTATTTATCTATTTATTTATCGATTTATCAATTTATCTATTTATCTATCTATCTATCTATCTATCTATTTATTTATTTATTTATTTATTTATTTATTTATTTATTTATTTATTTATTTATTTATCATTTTAAATATAATCCTCTGAATTAGAAGGGGAAGAACTAGGCCAAGTTTATCTTAAACTTGGCTAGTTACTCAACAATCTAGTGGTTGAGTAACTAGCTGAAACCGGAAAATGCAAGACTTAAATGGTAAAATACTATCAAACATTGTTAAATTGAATAAACATGCTTAGAGTTGCATCATCAAGTTCAACTTTAAGTATTACATCAGACATTAGACTGACTGTTTTAAAATCAGTTCCATCAGTCTTTTCAAAGGATGCTGATTATTCTTTTGCTGCTTGAAGAAGCAGATAGATGATAGACAAGGTTTTTAAACCATACAAGCCCAAGCAGATGCAATTTCGGACTGCTTAATCTGAAATAGTATCATTAAATTCTGTGAGGCTATTTCTGATTAGAAAATGCAGGAAGAAATTGCTACACTAAATCAGCCATTTCTGAAGGGGAAGCTAGCTAAACAAGAAGTGATCCATTTAACAATATGCAGCACTTACTTTAAATCAAGTAGTATTTAATTATTATGGGTGTACAGGTCTGTCTCAGCCAATCCATATTGCTAATGGCAACTTCTATGCAAGCCTTGTGATCAAGTCAGTATTATTGAGTGAAGTGGTGCAGCTACTTCATTTTTGCTTTGTAGAACTGGTGTTTATTTCTAAGGAGTGATTCTCAGAGATCTTCAATAAAGAAAAGCCCCTCTGCAGAATTCTGCAGAGTATTACTGATTACGGATGAGATTTCAGAATTTATGCATAACAAACCTTCTAGTGAAGAACTGCACATAAGACTTGGTTTGCCATGCTCAGAGACCAATTCCTCAAAACTACATCTGATTTCATTTCATTCACATTTAATTATACGAGATATAGTATCATATAGAGAGATGAGCGACCTATAAATCTAATAAATAAACAAATAATAAAAAATAAATTAATTAACTCTAAATATACCTTGTGATTAGTCTCCAAGCATAGACTTAATATTTGGCCCACTGGACTTAAACTGATTTTCAGGGGGCATGTTTACATTGTACGCATGTGCACGGGACTTTTCAAGAGCATATGTGGCAATGAATGTGCACATGCCCTTGGCATAACATTGCTGAGCTACGCATGCTCAATTGTATGTTAATCTGCCAATGAATAATGTATCCAGTGACTGTATAAATGGATGCTGCTAAGATGAGAGTCTTGCACTTTGCCACTGAACCTCGGTAACACCGCACTCTCCCTTGAGGGGCAAGTAAGAGAATTTGCTGCAGCCAAATCTCTCTGTCACCTTATTGGGCAATGGACAAAATCTGCAACAACATTTTACCAATTATAATTTGGGGGAGGCACTGAGGAACTTGTACCATGGCTTGCAGGGGTTGTGTGTGGCTCTTTACTACAATTATGAAATGATCTCATAAATTCATTTCAAAGGGCATCCTCAGACAACGGTGTTATTGTTGGTGTAATTTAAAATAATTGGTTTGATTGGTGATCTCTAAAACAAACTGGATCCTGTTTGAAAGCTGACAATTATAGGTGGGTGGTGCAGGTGAATTGGGGACATGTACATGAAGACACACCCATACAAACATATACATATGTAGTGTATTAGTATACATATTCAGCTAAAGGCAATCTACCAAAGGATGGAGAAAGTCTCTTAATTGAAGGTTTAGGACTGCAATCTACCATGATGGTCTGGTGTGGATTTGTGGATAGATATTTTTCAACTTCCTAGACTAGAACTGACAGCGACTAGCCCAAGGTCACCCAGCTGGTTTCCATGCCTCAGGGAGGATTAGAACTTGTGTCTCCCATTCCTAATTCTGCCCTTTAACCATTACACCACACTGGTACATTCTCTTTCTCCTTCTCCCAGATTTAAGGAGCCAAGACAGAAGCAAGATTTCCCACAGGTATGATCTTTTATCCTTCCTTTCTTCCTAAACCTGAAGAGAAGATTCATCCTGCTCCTCAGCTCAAGATGAAAAACAACTGTTTGTTTGATAGCTCTACATATCCGTTCATCTCGCCAAGGTACTTCTGAGCATGCCCGGTTGAAATGATTTAACACGCGGCTGATGACTATCAGCAGAAGAACTTCATGGAGAAAGGTAGTCTGTCACAGCTAATGGGCTGTTGTTGCACAGGGACTCCGTATGTGCATTACCAGTGGATGGAGAAGGTGCAGAGAGGCCTTGGCAGACATTAGGAATGGAGTGTTGCTGATGATGAAAAGGCACTTTGCTAGTAAGGGAACGGTGGGAGAGAAAGGCCTTATCTGTCTTTTTGATTAGAAATGCATGCTTCCTTTCATCATCTCAGCTGAAAAATTGGCTCCCGCTCTTGGTTTATGAAACCATTTTTCTTTTTCCTTTCTTCTCAGGTTTGCAAACCCTTTAATAAATTAGTCGCTCTGAGGTGCCGAGGTGTCACAGCAAACCTCAGAGGCTTTTCCCAAATGTGTCTTTAATATTTTATAAGTATTTTAAATAGATTCATTTGGTTTGAACAATCTGATTTATTCATGCCACCAGTCTGCCCCCACACGCAAGTAAAATGGGGGGGGCTCTTTGCTACAAATGGGACTGTGTCACAAATTTCTCCAAATCAGATCTCAATTTAATAATAGATATTTAAGAAAAAAGGACCATTATCCTCTCATTGTTGGCATGATACCACCCTGCAGCAACGAGTTGGGCCAAAAACAATAGGTGGAGAAAATAGAGGCTTTCTGGGGAAGACTGGGAGAAGTCTTTTATTTTGAAATCCTTAAGTGCATGCGCACACGCAGCTCCATTTCCACGAGTGGTAGGCACGCGCACCCACTGCTCGCGCAAGTGGGGATGTGTGCGCATGTGCTTGCCTGTCACTTCCACAGCCTGGTTCTGAACGGCTCAAGGCCCGGTAGTGGGCAGCGGCCCAAGGGTTGTTGTAAACCATGCCGCTTGATTGCAAGATGGGCAGCATATAAATTTAATAAATGAATACATAAATAAATAAAACCCTACTTTATTGATATGGACTATAATAACAGACTCTTGAAAGCTTGGCTGCATTTCTCCTTCTCCCCCTCTTATAACCAAAGAGAGCCAAGAAGGACTATCTTGAGTTTCTTTTTAAAGTTTTCTTATATTCCTGGACTGAGCTCATACTTTACTAATGGGTGTCTTGTATCTTCTCCAAGGTCATCTCTGTTCTCCTATCCAGCTGATTTCCAAATGTGATGGAAGTGAAACCATTTTTTTTTTCTGATTTAGTTGCCAGCTATGCTCTCCATGTCTCTCTAGTTTTTGGCTATGGAAGGCTGGATACTTAAAAAAAAAAATGCAATCTTCATGTTACTACATGCTGTAATTGCATAATTCCTAACTTCCTCAGTTGATGAGATTTGGCAATAAAGTCATAATGGTCAACACTGGTATCTTAACTGCCCTGGCATGTTATCTAAACTACTCTAGGATATGATCTTAACTACAACTTGGACCATTGTAAAAGCTTTAAGCACACTCCCAGTTGTCAATTAACTATGCTATTCCTTTAACAGAAATAGTTTAGTGCAGGGCACATCTAAGATTGCAGCAATCATGACCCAGCCTGCAGTGATAGCTGAATTGCAATAAATTATGTCTGATCAACAACATGAATAGAAAAATACTTTTAGCTGTGCATTACCAACAATGTCCTCATGCAACCCTATCAATATCTCAAAACCTTTAATAAAAAAATAAGACAATGTAATGTTGTAAAATTACCCTTAGCTCCATATAAAGCCATGATAAGTGGAGATGTGGACTGGCAAAGAAAGCGAATTCCACTGGAATCACAAAAGCTGCATGCTTTAATACACTGGAGAAGGCTTATCCATGTGACTTTACAAAGTCAGTTCTAATTGTATCCTAGACAGGGTAAAGAAAAGTGGGCAGCTGTCAATTTGATTAAATTCAGAGGTGAAACCAATTTGTCTTCTTTTAACATTCAAAAAACATGTGTGTTCTCTGTAGAGAAATTTAACACTTCAAATGAGGAGAAGGAGCAGTGTCCCTTATGTTAGGAAAGGGGATAATTGTTGAGGTTGTTTTCCTATAGTTTTGCCCACAATAAGTATTTTCGTATCTTAGTGAGTTGGGTTGGAGTCTGGGTTGAAACAAAATAGAGAAATTGTGCCAAAATCATAAAGTCCCAAGTTCAATAAAAGCCCAAGAAAATTTCAAAGTATTTAAAAAATGATGAAAACTTTTATTTATTATTTTTTTAAAAGTATTTCAGATCAGAGATGGTGTTGCCATAACTTTCAACTGCAGCCTCTTCAAATTAAGAAAGGCTTCCAAAATTCTCAGGCAGTACAGCCTCTAAATGGTTCAAAGCATCCAGAAGGTACCAAGTTGGGCAAGACTGAGAAAAACCTAAGATTAATAAAGTCAATGACTTCATACAGTGCTGCTTCTTTGATAGAAGGGGTGCTATCTTCATGGGAATTTGGGTGCCTGAGGCAAAATCCTTCATCTGTAAAGCAAATGGAAATTTGGTTATATAGTTAGTCCTTGACTATTACAGTTCATTTAGTGACGAAAGTTACAACATCACTGAAAAAAGTGACTTATGACCATTTCCACACTTATAACCGTTGCAACATCCCCATGGTTACATGATCAAAATTCAGACAGTTGGCAACTGACTCACATTTATGATGGTTGCAATGTCCGCAGATCATGTGATCCCCTTTTGTGACCAGATTTACTTAATAACCATGTTATTAACTTAATAACTGCTGTGATTGACTTAACAACTGTGGCAAGAAAGGTCGTAAAATAGGACAAAGCTCACTTAACAAATGTTTTGCCCAGCAACATAAATTTTGAGTTCAATTGTGGTCATAAGTTGAGGTCTACCTGTATTAAAAAAAAATCTGGAGAATAACATCACATTGAAAGCCATGTGCTTGTTGGTTTGATTTATACCAGAGCAGGGGTATCAAACTCATGGCGTCACATTGTCATCACGTGATGTATCGCAACTTTCCCTCCCTTCACTAAATGGGGTGGGCGTGGCCAGCGCGTGACACATCCGGCCCGCGGGCTGCGAATTTGACACCCCTGTACCAGAGAATACTAAGCCATTACAAGATTCCCATGAGTTTGTTGTTGTTTTGGGGTTTGTTTGTTTGTTTTTACTATTTCAGCTGAGGGAACTATATCCACAGACAGATTTCAGTGCACCTACATAGAGAGATACTCCTGAAGGGTGAGGAGTTTTTTCCCCCCTCAGTGAATCTATAGTGTTGCAATTCGACTGGTAATCTCTGTGCCTTTTCTAGGATATGTGATTTAATGCTCCCCTCTCCCAGCCTTCCTTCCTAGTATAATGTGTCCCTGCATGGTGTGAAAGCCTTGTTGGAAGACTTTTAAGAAAGAAATGAACTGGCAAGACATAGAATCTTAAAGGAAGCTATAAATGGGATAGGTCAAGGACTAGGCATGTAAGCGAAAGGGAAAAATCTTCCCTTTCATTAATACAGCTCCAGTTTCCATGTCTGTGTAGACTCCAAATAAGGCATAGTCGCTTTTCCTAGCTGTGGGCCTGTACATTTTGCCTGACCTTATAATTCTCACAGTTCTAGACATTCCAAGGTAGAGAGCGAGTCAGAGAGAGGGGGGGGGGGGAAAGGGAGAGAGAAGGAGAGAGAGAGCGGGTAGAGAGGGAGAGAGAGGGAGAGAGAGAGAGTGAGTTTGTAATTTCGGGTGCATATTTGTTTCTAAAGTATCTTCTGCATAGTTTCCCAGTGAGATCATGTACAAGGCTTGGAGATTTTTAAATAGGTTATTTTTCAAGCATGCCTACAAAGGACCTGTCAAATTTAACCACTTTGGACTTACTAAGTAAAAGTGTGAGAACAAAAGTGGTCTAAGTGTAACAAGGCTTCCCAAAATTACGGTTGTTTATTGGCCTGTTGTTAAACCGGCAGCGGGCTGGATTAGAATGACCTGCAGTTTCACCGGGTTGTTGTGAAATTTCATTAATATGGACATTATTTCTGATTAACACTTAGATTAACAAAGCTGAACAACTCATTCTTCCTACGGGTTATTGTAAGGCCAACGGTATGGATTTTTGTTGACTGACATTTTGGATCACTGCAGGAAACAGTCCCCACTGATAGAAAGATCTGAGGGCATATGGATCCTTGACCCAAGGGCAAGCACGCTCAGCTCAGGCAGTGAAAACAAGAGGCAGCCCAGCAAAGTGCAGGGGAAAAGCTAGATCTGGGTTAGTTCTCTAAATGATACAGTGGAGTTTTTACAAAATTATCCATAACTTTTATGTTAGGGCAGATAACGTAATCTTGCCATCTGGTGCTCCCTTACTCACTTTTTGAAACATCTAAAGCCCCCATTTGGACTGCTAATGGAGAATTCCAGTAGCAAAGCATGAAAATAGATTTTTAATTTTTTCAGCAAAAATGCCAACCCATTATAACCCATTTTATTATTCTGAAAATACCAAAGCCTCCCACCCCAAAGCCTCACATATTTGATGATAATGTTAAAATATGGTCCTTGAAGCTCCTGGAGGCTGAAGAATTTCTTTTCTAAATGTATAACACAAATAATTTTCATCACTGTCTTATGCCATGAGACCTAGAAACTTGTTTAATTAAAAAGTAAATACCACTTGTTGAATCATCTACCACTGATCCTCACCTAAGTTAAAGATCAGGGTTTTCTGATTACCCACCTCTATTCAAACATGTTTTTTTTATATAATATTTTTAAAGAATTCTCAATAATTTTAGCACTAGGTAATTTTCTATTACCGGTATATAGGTTTAAGGTAAAAGAAGGCATTTGTTAAAAGAATATTAGAAGAGGTTATTTAATGAGAACAAGGGGATGAGATTTCTCTTTAAAGTGATGGGGTTCAACAATGTCAAACATATGGTATACAGTCAACCATATTTCAATAATCATTGGATAAATGTGTTTTATTTGGAAAAATCTGAAAAAAAAACAGCTGAATGCTTTTCTATCTTTTAGAATCACAGCTGTGAAATCCAGAATGTTTTTTTAATGAAATGAATTGCCTTTAAGATGTTCCTTTACACATTGCCAGAAAAGAACATAGTCCAAAAAAGAAGACAAAAAAAATTCTATAGTTGATTATTATTATTTTTACAGAATTGCAAATATATAAATAAAGAAGTAGGGGTCCAATTTGGGCTGAAGCCTGAACCCAGCATAGAATAGAGTAAGCCATACTCCCTCCCTCCCTCCCTCCCTTCCTTCCTTTTTGCTTTCTCCTTCCTTCCTTCCTTCCTTCCTTCCTTCCTTCCTTCCTTCCTTCCTTCCTTCCTTCCTTCCTTCCTTCCTTCCTGTTTCTTGCCATGGAAAGCTTGCAAGGACCTACTTTAAGCTGATCATTGTAATTTTCTTTCTTCTTTGTAAAAAAAGTTGCATATTTCATATTTGTCCTCTTTGTCTGACTACATTCTCAGCAGGGAAACAATATTGTATGTTTTTCCAAATAGTAATGAAATGACTTCAAAATGGCCTCACAGCACTGAATAGAAAACAAAGAACGTTCCTCTTAGTATTTATCAGTACATAGTGCAAACTGTCTGACTGCAAGTTCACCACCACATTTTAAGTGACTGCTTGTCTGTATTGTAAATGAATGGCCAGGCTCAAAATACTAAGAGCAGGATGGACACCTCTAATTTTTATCTCTAGTTAGTCTTCAACTTACAAACATTTGTTTAGCGACAGTTCAAAGTTAACAATGCCTCTGAAAAAAAGTGACCTACGACCGATCCTCACCCTTATGACCATCCCAGTATCCCCACAGTCACATAATCAAAATTCAGGCACTTGGCAACTGTCATGTACAATATATACAAATGTTGCAGGATCCTGGGATCCTGGGATTACCATTTGCGATTTTCCCAGCTGGCTTCTGACAAGCAAAGTCAATGGGGGAAGCCGGATTTGTTTAATGACAGTGTGATTCATTTAACAACTGCAGCGATTCACTTAAAATGTGTAGCAAAAAAAGGTCATAAAATCAAGCACAACTCATTTAACAACCCCCTTGCTTAGTAGTGGAAATTCTGGTCCCAAATGTGGTCGTATGTTGAGGACTACTTATAATTTCAAATCCTGCACAAGATTTCACTTCTCCTATGAAACCTGGAACAATACGGGGCTGCAAAGATCAAGGCATCATCACAGCAGCCACACCTGAATATGGGTGTGTACTAGTTTTTACCCAATCCTCCTCCGTCTTTCATTTACCCATTCATTAACTACCCGCTCTGTGTGTGTGTGTGTGTATGTTTATGGTGTAACATAATTGCAAATAATAATGTTGCTAGTGTGTCTTTTTTCTCTCTTTTGACCTTGTCAGCAGTGTCTTCTTCCCTATCCCATTTTGGTGCCACTTATAGGCGTGTATGTCTTAGTTTGGTATACTTTGTAGATAGTGTCATCAGAGAGATTAAGGAAAGGTAGGGCAGGGCTGGGTCTAAGTCAAATTGCACTTGCCAAGGATTAGAAGCTTTCAGGATGCTGAAGAAATAATCTCAGCATGCATTGTCATGATCGATACTCGTCTTTTAGAACGCCTGATTCCTATGAACTTTGGCATGCTTCATCCCCTGATTAACTTTTCTGAAAATGCCACTCCCTTCTGGCAAAAGAAAAAGAAAAGGTTATCAGCAGTTTGGGTGTTTGTTTTTGCCTCCATGGGAAGGGGGACCTGTTTCTCAACTGGGCTCCAGAACTGGAAAGACCCCCAACAGGCTACGCCCAGGAGAATATGAAATTGAGCAGCCTGTTTCCTGGGCATCAGATCTGGCCCCAAGATGAACAGACCAACCCTTGAATAGGCTAAATGAGTAATTTTTGTAATTTAAGCATAATATAATTTGTCTCAGTGTCATGATAATCTTTTTGCCTGCTCAGTTTGTGGCCAGATAGTTGGGAAAAATGGGTAACTTCAAAATCCTATTTGTTCTCCTTTCTGATGGTTTGTTACATTTGCCTGGGATTTAGACTATACATGCTTTCCAATGGAGCCAGTGTGTTTGTATGTGTTCGTCTGCACACATGTGCCTTTGAGTCAGTATTGACTCCTGATGACTGCTTGGAGAAGTCCCTGCATTTTTCTTATCAAGGTTTTTCAGAAGTGGCTTGCCATTGCCTGCTTCCGAGGGCTGAGAGAGTGACTGGCCCTAGGTCACCAAGCTGGCTTTGTGCCCCAGGCAGAAATAGAACACATGGACTCCTGGTTCCTAGCCTGGTGACTTAACCACTATACTACACTGGCTCTCTAGAGCCGGGGTCTCCAACCTTGGCAACTTTAAGCCTGGCAGACTTCAACTCCCAGAATTCCCCAGCTTGCTCTGGGAGTTGAAGTCCACCAGGCTTAAAGTTGCCAAGGTTGGAGACCCCGGCTCTAGAGTAGGAATGGACAACATTTTTTTCTGCAGGGGCGACATTCCTAATGGAGGGATGCTCTCTCTCTCTCTCCCCCCCCCAATCCACCTTCCATTTTAAGTAGGTTCTTGAGAGCCATGGAGCCATGCATCATTTCACCTAAAATCTGAACAGGATTTTGAAATTAGGCTGTGGAGAGTTATTATGAAACTGATGCTGACATGGGAGCTAGAAGCTGCACCTTGTGTTTTCATGAAATAGATGATCACCTTTTGTAAAGTAAAACTCATGGCCACACTTGGAGGTTCCTGTTGAGATATGAACTACTATTCTATAATCCAAGTGTATGAAAGTGGCTTGTGAAATGCCCAAACCATATATTCACATTCTATATTACTTGAGGATACTTGAGAGGATTCATGTAACCAAAAAGCAGGTTAACCGAGCCAGAGTGTAATAACCATTGGGTAGATAGGCAAAAAAAGTCTTGTAAACTTGTAAAAAAAATGCAGAATGTGGCCTTCATGTTGGCCTTCAGATGTTTCTGAAAGACTACTGCAAACATGCTTCACTCTTTCCCATTTTGGCTGATGCTGCTGGAAATTATGCTCAGTGACATCTGGGGAGCCTTATGTTGCCCACCATTATTACAGAGATTAAGGGAGTCCATCAAAATCCAACTCTTCCCTCCACCACCACCCTTTTGCTGATTTTCTGTCAGTCTTGCCCAACTGGCGAAGGATTCCTGGAGGCCTCTCGTCAAGGTTAGTCATCATTCACTATTTTAGGTTTTGTTCTGTGTCTCTTTTTCTTACAAAAAAAAAGTTGCACTTCTGCATACCTAGAAGTTAAGCAAGCAAGCTGACATTTCTCTCTTCATTCTTCAGTGACTTCATTTCAGCTCCAGCCCTGTTGACATTCACTCTTTGAGCTCATTATTAGAGGGAGTACTCTACTTTTTTTGTATTTCACCTTTAGTTTTCCTTCCTTTGTAAAATTTGATTGCTTGATTATGCCAGCTTCTTTTTTTTACTTTTCTATTGTCTATTTTATTAACTTCTACAAATATTTCATTATTTTATAGAACTACTTTATCGTAAAAAATTGTGCTTTCTTGCTTTTCACTGTATCCCAAATTAAGAAAGTTTTCCTTTTTCCAATTTCTTAACTGCTATTATCTCCTAAGGATATTACTTTTGTCATATTTTGTTGTTTATGCAAAGTACTGTAACATGATTATAGAGACATTTTATCTGATACTATTAAAGTATAAACAGTCTTATTGAATATTGTGTATGTATAGAGGGATGTATTTCGAAGAAAATTGAATTAAATAATATCCAGGAGATAAACATTGAAATTGCAGGAAAATAATTCCCTCTTACCTAAAGACAAATTTTATTTGATTTGAAAAGGAGGGGATTATACAGTATGTCCTCTCGTTAATATATAAAACTGCCTAATTTGGTTCTTTTTTAATATGAAATAGTATGACATTTCTAATGTTGGTATTAAGGCTCCTAAACATATAGGAAAATCTGAACTTTCCATTCATGTTGAATTTCCTATTTTTCAAAATTTATAAAGAGGAATTGTAAAATATTCAAAATATGTATACCATAAGGTAAGATGTATAAAGCTATACATATGAGGGGTGGGGGAGTGCACAAAAGAGGCCTTGGATCAGATCTATCAATGAAATATTTCCTCAGTAAACACCGGTTATCTTGATATCTCCAAACACACTTTTCTTGTACTTTTATTTTTCCACCTAAGGTATCCCTCTCTGTATCTCTAAAATATAAGATGCCATAAAAAATAACAAAAAAAAATATTTTCCAATTAATTTAATTCAATGTAAATTAAATTGCATTGTATCAACCTTTACTGGTAATATTTTTTTGTTGTGGCTCTACCACTTTTAGGGCTGCAGACTACACAGTAGCCAATTGCTGGTGTCCATCTAGTGTCACATTATTTATTCAGAAACCTAATATACTGAAAGATAATGCACATCAAGATTTGATAGGATCATAGCTCTTCTTCTCCTGAGAGAAGAGGACCAGTGTGCCAATCATTTATTGATCCTCATAAGTATAAACCAAAGAAGCACATTTACTTATAGTGTTGGTTTGATGCTTTACCTTCAATCTTACTGAGCTGAAAAAGGCATTTGGTTATACCCATTTCAATCGAAATACTAGGAAATGTACACTGGGCCATGTCCATCTATAGATAATCCAGCCAATTTATATTTTTATTTTTATATCGAACCTGGTAGGAAGGATAGAGGTAAAAAGCACACATTACCTATATCCTGTTAAGTCCAATGTGTAGACATTTCCAATCGCATTACAAAATTTAGTTTACTGAGTGCGCATTAGAGGCTTTAACGGCATGTTCTTGGTCAAAGATTCAGTTGTGGATTATCCTGTATACTTTTCTTTTTTTCTTTTAATATTTTAATGTACAAATGTGTTTTGTATCTATCTGAAATAGTCATTACTTGTAACCTGATCCTGAATTTATTTATACAGGGTTCTTTTCTTTTAAGTAGAACAAAATGGATTACTTTAAGTTTCCTTTGACTGTATACAAACATTTCTGTCCCACCCTTCTAATGCAGATCCATCACTCAGACTGATGACTAAATCTTCTAAGCCAGACTTCCCCTTTCTGCCACTCTCCAGATTTGCCAGGGGTGCAGTGCCTTTGCTTGGCTGGCCAGGAAATCTGGTGGTCCTGATACATGTGGGAAGAACCAGTTGGGGAAGGCAGGTCTAAGCAAAAACCGCTAGATCACATTTGTGTTCTATTTCCAAAAACACTGGTTTGTTGATTCTTAGTAAATATTAACTAGCAAGAAAGTGTTGGCTGCACAATAACTTTCACAGCATTATGGGTCAAAATGTTTTAAATTTTTTCCCCTTTTGCATCTTTATTCCAGAGTTAACTTTTATGGGTCACTTGCTTCTGATATATCAGAAAACTGGCCTCACATAGTTATTACTTATTGGTCATAATCAATTAGGGAAGTTTTTAAGACCATGGCAGTTTTATATAAATATGCTGGCAAAGTTCACCTCCTATGATTTCTGACAATTAAATTGTTCTGTCACTTTGGGACTCTCATTAATCTCAACTTGTCATCCTTGTTTATGCAGGTTATAATGGGTTGTGTGTGTATATAAGTAAAATGAGATGCTTAAAAGCCCTTGGCTGTTTAACTCTTTGATGAGAACAGAGTTTAAATCCTTACATAAAGGTGCTGGAATAAAATCCATACCGTCCCCCACCCAACCCACCAAAAAAGAAACACTGTTTTGAAACCGAGCTACTTTCTGTCCTTAATAATTTATTTAAATACACTTAGAAATTAAGGAGGGGGAAAAGTAGAACTTAATGCTGCTGTTTTCCCTGGATAATTTATATCTTCTTTTTCCACAGAAAGAATAAAGGTGTTAATAAGAAGGCAAGTATATCTTTACAGGAAGCAAACCCCATATTGTACCCTATATTGCATATAAATGCAAATTTAAAGATTTCCCCTGTCCAGTAGTGTCTGACTCTAGGGAGAGTTGCTTATCTCCATTTCTTACCTGAGGGAGCCAGCATTATCTGAGGACACCAAGATTATATGCCAAGGTGGACAGAATACTGTTAACTGTATATAAACAGTGAGCAAACCCCACACTCACTAGAACTGATAATATTACCTAGTCGGGTAATGGAACATCTGCAAGCAAACAACCAAGCTCAGATAGCACCAAGAACTCTAGGGTCATTTCTTGTACAAAAATATTTATGAAGTGTTGCTAAAATGAAGATGCAGGACAATGTCAGAATAACAGAATAACCTTTCAGTGTATAATCCTCTGTCTGACAGCCAGTGATCTCATTGGCTTCCCTCAGAACCCCTCATTTCATTTAAATCCCTGATGAACACAACATAAGGAAATTATATTATGCTTTCTAATTTGGCAGGTAGGGACAGTTGGGGGGAGGCTCAGGCTCACTGAAACTTATGTCACAAAAACTCCACTATTTATAACAAGATTATAGGCTTAAAAGGATCATAAAAAGAAATCCAGAAGAAATTCTGAAGCGTCTTGAGAATAAAAGACAAAAGCAGAAGTTGGTGTCTCAGAGGGAGATAAACTTTTGAGAAATTGCAAGTCAAAATTTAGCACAGCATCCATTTTTATGCAGCTCAAGAACCCCCCCCCCCTTAACACACACAATTAGCTTTAAAATATGTATGACTCAAGCTTCATTGGTGGTTCAGCACTTAACATAAATCCTAAAGTGAATTTTAAAAGATTAATGTTACTGTTCCATGCTTGGAAACCATATAGAATTATTTACTTTTTCCTTAATTGACATACACAAAACCAGGAACAGCTCATTGAATTATCCCAAAGGCTAAAAGAACTAGATGAGCACTAACCTAATAAGATTCAGCCATGTCCAGTTTTGTTACTATGATAATAGAGTTAGATATGAAATTAAGAAAATCTATAATTTTAAATCTAAGTCCATTGCATCATGGATATTTTAACCTGTCCATGTCCTGAAAGTGGTGCTTGTATAAACTGTATAAGAGAAAGAGAATGAAAGACAGCAGCTTCTGTTTTAAAAGCTATGTTTTATAAAGCAGAACATGATCTGTATAAACTTTAACTGTAAAGCAGAGAATTAAGGATGAAATACAAAATAAAAATCAATATCAGCAATTATTTTTAACCTATCAAAACAGTATATTTCTGAAAAGGAAATAGGAATAATACAGAAATAGAAAAAGTTTTCCTTGGGAGCAATAGTTAGATCTAAATAAACAAAAACAAATGGAAACATGGAAAGTATTGGGCATAGTATAATTTCTTGCATATTCTATTATTGAGGAAGGAGTACAACTAGTAAAAGATAATATACAATTGTTTTGATCCAATTTGAAGAAAATAATAATCATTTATTTGATATTTAAATATTTAAACCAGGAGACTAATAATAATCTACCATGGAAGCGGAGGCAGAAGTATACTTCAGGTCAAACTGTCGAAGAAAAAAAGTGTGCATTGGCTGATTATATAGAAGATGGCCAAGAATAAACAAGTTAAAAATTGGAGCTTACTAAATGTAAAGGAAACAAAAAGTGAATATTGAAATTACGTAATAAAGACATGAACAGATTGCTGACAAGGAAACATCTCATTGTCAATTTCTACAAAAAAATTGAGGAGAAAATAGATAAAAATAAAACCTGCAATGGTTTACAATTGGAACATTAAAAAAAAGAAAAGAAAAGAAAAGAAACTGAAGGCTTGATTTTGGCTACTCAAGAGCAAGCTATTTGGACTAATGCAATCAAGTCCAGAACTGAAAAATCATCAAATGATTCAAAGTACAGATTGTGCAAGTACAGATTGTGCAAAGAGGCAAAAGAAAGAGTAGATCATAAACACAGCTCATGAAAGAAGATCGCATAAACTGATTATAAATAACGATATAACACAGTCACCAAAATGATTCATTGGAACTTCTGTAAAAATTATTATGTACCAATTGTAAAAAAAAAATAAATGGTGGTAACATATAGTTGAAACTGAGCAGGTTAAAATATGGTGGGATTTCCAAATGCAAACTGATAAAGTCTTGGTTCATAACACACCAACCTTAAAAACAAACGCAAGTGAACCCAGATTTGAGTAGGCAACAGATAGCAAATGTTGCCTCTTCAAAGAAAATGAAGAAACAACGAAGAAACTACAGCCACCTACTGTAGTTACCAACAGGACACCAACAAAATACTTATGGATCTGATTCAGAAAGTAAGCAAATATCAAGACACATAGAGGGACTGGAAACAGGAGAACTAAATGAAGTACTATTCTTCAAGTGTAAATCCATGCTTATACCATTTTATATATAGATAGATTTCACCTTGGAACCAAAATTATGTATAATATTCCTGCAAGACCTGTATCATATTATTAGATGTCTTGCCTTCTTATCAGCACAGGAGGATTTCAGAGGAGAGTTGGAGAACATACTTTCTTTGAAGGCCTGTCTAGTCCTGGGTTTTTATTGTTACTGCTATGAATGATGATAATGATATAAAAGAGGTGATGGTCTATACAGCAGTCATCAAAACTGCAATAGTAATATTTTTACTAGATGAAATTCCCCAAAATAAATCCTTAATTGTACTTATATTTTTGTCAACTGCAGCAGACAAAACTTTCTGAAAATAAATGTTATCAAGTAAAATTACTACACAAAAGTTGTTTCTCCCATAATTAGCAATACATCTTTTCTTATTAAAGTGATAATTTAAAGAATATATTCAGATGCCATAGAGCCAATGCTTACAATGTGTTTGTGATGCCTTCTGCATAATCTATAAGGCATACATGGAACACATTTCTTGTTGTAATGCCGACATTTTAACTTTAAGTGAGATGAAAGCAAATATAAAATTAGCACTGTAGGGAAGCTCTAGCCCCTCAATTTATGTTTGTGTTTAACACCTTATTTTGTATATCCTCCTACATAAACAGTTTTTATATTAGCCCTTGATAGGGTGCCTTCAAAGAATTAAACATCGAGCTGTTTTAAAAACACTAATTAGCAGTACAAAGGGGAACACGTTTATTAGTAAAATCTTTAAACCTACAATGCCCTATGGGCTCAGTCAATGCATGTGCCCAAATGTATGTGAAGCAACTCAATAAAAATATTATGTGGTTAATCACAAAACCTTTCAGAAAATGATCGGCCTGAAAAGTATGGTAAATGTTTTTTTTAAAAGGAAGAAAAGCAGCACTTCATATTAAATCTAAACAATAAAATCCCCACAGAGCATAAACTCATACTAAAAGCAGGCATATTTTATACCTCTGGTTTGAGAGGTCTGCAGCCTTATATACATTTGCCAAAGGATACATGCTAATTATGTTTAGTTTCTCTGCAACCAGCAACATGTTTCTTAAATTAACACTTCATTCCTTTCAATCACATCTTAACAATGTCAAGGCTTTAAAAATATATGTATAGATGATGGTTAAAAAAAAGTATTGCATACACACATACATCCACACTTTTCCCCTCATTCCTTCATGCTCCAAATGCATTTAATTTGCAAACCACGTAGAGCTGTGTATTATATGGAAATGGGATGTTTTCCACTTTAAACATTACAGAGGGAAGAAAAGATTATTTTGATCTAGTTTGATCAGACTAATTCTGACATTTGTAATCTTTTTATAATTTCCTAGTATTTTTCATATGTTTTGTGTTACTGGCAAGTATGTTCAATGCATGTCAAGGATTACTGTGTTCCAAAATTTACTAATTCCTATTAAGGAAAAAAACTAACTTCAATTGAAAAATTATAAATTATGTTAGGTGCTTCATAACATATGTATATCTGGGAGAGAGAAAAGTGGGGGGGGGGAGTAAATTAAGAAAAAAGGCATTTAAATCTCTTTTTAGTCTTGTACAAAATTAAACAAGAATTTTCAAAATAACAAGTTTATATGACAGGAAAGAATAATTTTATAATAATTTTAACTATTGTTGAAGTAAGTAATAAGCATAGGGAACCAATATAACAGGAGTTATCAATCAGAATAAAAAATTAGCAGGAGTTTCTGCCCCATTTAAGAAAATCTAGTATTTTAAATTTTTATCTTGAGAGAATCTCTAAGATGTGGTAAGATTCTATGTACAGAATTATAATTATAGTTTCCATGTTAAATTCTCCTTTCAGATTTTTTTAAAATACATACTTATTTTTTACATTAATGCATATTCCTACAGCTTAGTCTCCCAGTCTTCTGAAGCAGAAATTACATATACTGTATTTTCCCATGAGAATTATAAGTATCAAAATAACTGTTGGGAATGTAAGGTTTAGTAATGCTTTTTAAAAAAGCTACTTAGAAAGAAAAATCAATATTTATGATTTGTACCATTGTCTGATGAATCATCTTTAAGAACTCTTGAGCTTTATAACATTGCCACCAAATATGGCAAATAATCCAACCTGATTATTGTACTTCTAGGATTTTTTTTTTAAAAAAAAAATATGAATGATCTATTTTGGATAATCAAAATGGGGTAATATATACTAACAAAAATGTTTCAGTTTTCTCAGAGTATAATATTCACAGTAAATTTTATATTTATCTTATATTGATATTCCCACTGTTGCATATCAGTTAAATTTTGCATCCATTCCATCATACAAACTTTGGCTTGTTTACTTTGACATTGACAATGTTGTTCCTGAGAGCTGTTGAAGCCCCTCTCCCTGCTTAGGAATCACACCCGAGTGCTCCTACAACTACTGGGACCACTTTGGCCTTTACTTTCCTTATCTGGAATGTGTAGTGATTAGAGCACTGCCTTTGACACAGAAGACTAGGGTTCAAATCCTGACTGGTATCTTTGGGCAAAGACCCTAATGATTGAACTGCCTAACTCAACAATGAAATTGACACAAAGTAAGAAAATCATGCTGGCTTGGACATCACCTGGATTAACATGTCAGAGGTCAGGGAACCAGGACAATCTGATGATAAGTGGGCTATCACATATACATGTATATACACACACACAGTATTTCTTCATTCATACATATGAAAATTCAGTCAAGTCTATGGGTGTTCCGTCTTGTTATTGTAATTTCTTTTGAACAACACTAGTTATCTAAAGATACTGAAACCAGTGATGTGTTCCAAGGAAAGAAATATCAAAATATTTCATCTTTGTTTTATTAAAAATTAAATCATGCAAACTATACAAATTATTATCTCTCCAATGTTCAAATATTTGGTATGTTTACCTTATGAAAATAAATATCTAATACTGAAGCTGCTTCTTCTATATTTATTAGATATTTTTAGTACAGTACTTATAATTAATTAATTTCTTAGAGATGGCAGAGATTTGCATCAACTAAAGCCTTTTGGGAGTCTTTCAAATGAAGCAATCTTCTAGTCCTATTGCAATATGACCCAATCTGTAATGAAAGTAAGATAACTGCCTTGATAATACATACTTGATAACTACATATTCTCAAGGCTTAGAGAGATCAATACCAATGCAGAGGTCAAGTTTTTGCATACATTTCAACTTGAGTTCCGGTGAGCATTGCTCAACATTGCAGTTCAGAAGAGGGAATTGCCTTGTAGTATTTACAGTCTGTGTGGAATTTTAATTTTGTGGGATTGGCTAGGAACTGGATGTTTCTTAGGAAGTGATTAGGTACAACAGGTGATTAGGAATGGTGTTGGTTCTATTCTTATTGGTCTGCCTCATCAGTCTTGGGTATGGTTGGAACCTGGTATCTTACTGGATTCCAACCATACCGGGTGGTAGAAGATCATATCTGGTTTCACTTATTCTGGTGGCTCTTTTATTTAAGTACAGGGCTTCCAGGAACTCCCTGGTACTTCTACTGTGTTGTCAATTATTCTCATATTTTTCAGTTGAATGTACGGTTCATAACCATACACAGAGACTTTGCAGAATTAAATTCTCTTAATTGCTGCAAAAGTTGTTTTTCCTCTTCAGATCAATTTCATATAATAATTTACATGTTGTTTTTGTAAATCCAATGTTTTGATCATGAACCATATTGCTATATATGTTCCATTATTGATTCTTTAAAAAATTGAATGGGTAACTGTAAGTACAACTCAACAACATATATTTCTAATTTAAACCCTTGATTTGGCAACTTGTTTCCTGAAATTTTATTTCCTTGCTCTATGTACTTTTCCAATGATTCTAATATCAGCAAAAATAAAGGAGAAATGGGACAAAATTGTCATTTTATAATAAATTTGGGGGATAAAAATCAATTTACAATCAACTTGGAAACACTTCTAAACACTATCCATGTGAGAAAATCTAAGCTACAATTCATCTCCTTCATCTTCCTCAATGTCACAACTATAAAAGATTATTCCAAATTATTAAAAGCTTTATCTACATTAAGAAAAAAACTAGGTGCTTTCTTATTTTATTATTATTAGCAGAGGCATTCAAGATATATTTTATATTGTCTCTTATGGTCAAATTCAGACTGGTCAGGGCAAATTAATTCAGTTAGAAACCTAATTTGTCTTCTTTCAATTCTTAATCTTTGTTTTAATTTGAAGACATATGAAAACAGACACCAAGTCACCAAATTATGCAACCCAGGATTTACCTCTAATTAAAAATAACAATACCACATCATGGGTGCAGTATCCCACACAAATCTGCAAAAGTCAGTGGATGTGGCTCTCGTGTGAGTCATTTGCTCTGTGTTGTTCCAAATATCTTTCTTGGTCCTTGTGAAACCTTCTGTTTGGGCCTGCAATCAGGGGGGAAATCCAGCAGGTTCTGACTGGTTCTGGAGAACCGGTAGCAGAAATTTTGAGTAGTTGGGAGAACCGGTAGCGGAAATTTTGAGTAGTTCGGAAAACCGGCAAATACCACCTCTGGCTGGCCCCAGAGTGGGGTGGGAATGGAGATTTTGCAGTATCCTTCCCCTGGAGTGGGGTGGGAATGGAGATTTTGCAGTATCCTTCCCCTGCCACGCCCACCAAGCCACGCCCACCAAGCCACACCAAACCCACCAAGCCACGCCCACAGAACCGGTAGTAAAAAAAATTGGATTTCACCACTGCCTGCAATCATATGAATACATACTTGAGACTAAAATCAGTTAAATATAGTGGAATAAACTCAGAGGTAGGAATACACAAATGGTTTGAAAGAGATCCTTTGGGACAACTGGAAGCATATATGAAGTACCTCTTTAAATCATTAAAACATCCACATGTGGAAACAGCTGGAGGTAGTTTCTGAAGTACCATGGAAGAAAGCGATGCTTCATCTGCACCTTGCACAACCTTAAGCACTCTTTCTGATGACTTCCACAATCGTACTCAGCAAACAGTTCTACTTTTCCACTGGAGATGAGTTAGTCAAACCCAACCATGTGGGTGAAGTGTGAACCATGCCTTTAATCACCATCAAAATCAATGTCACTTAGAAAGGCAGACATTGGCTGAAACACAGACTTTCATTTCTGTAATTGTACGTTATTACATTTGTGCTCATAGTCCTGAAGTTCAGCACAGTTTTCTACTTCACTGAAACAAAAAAATGAACCCCTTATTTCCGTCTAACATCCAATATTATTTAAATTTGGGGCGATATCAAATTGTTGCCTTCTTTCCAGCTTTTAGCCTCCTTAGAAACAGATCACCTCAAGGCTTGCCATGCAATGTTATAAGCATTCCGTTAACATAACATTATGTAGCTGGTCAGACCTTGGTTTTTTACAGTGTTTTATGTTACAACCCAATTAGACTCTTACAGTGCCCTTGCATGTACTTAGAGTCTAGAATTTCACTAAATACACTGAATGCTTTATTTGGGGGGACCTTTGTGACACTGCCTAAGCAGTTTTAAGCAGGCTGAAAAATATGTTTCCAGTCAATCTCGCTCTTCAGAGATACATTATACACCATTGGCTAGCGTAGAGTCATAAACCATCATCTTTCCTGATTGCAAGATGCAGACGGTTATTATACCAATAACTGCCCACAGCTACAGAATTTAGCAGGGGAAAAAAGACAATTATTTCCAGTATTTCACAGAGCCCTACTCTAACAAATTATATGAAGATTAACTAATGGCAGCTGCAGCCACTGGATAGTTAGTCAAATTGGCCACGATGTGTCTGCCTGATGCTCTGTCTATTCTTAGAGAAAGTTCTTTGCCAGCTTTTGGTACAAGGTACTTTTTCCCCCCTAAAGCCAGACTGGATGTTGAGACTTTCCCTTGCCTGAAACAGAATGGTTGCCTAAATCTACCATTAACAGCCCAGACATTTCCAAACATTTGGAAGTAAATCTAATATATCCCTGCCTTTTTGCTAAGAAAGAAAATCCAGTGTGCATAATCATGTGAAGGAAATTATTATTATTATTATTATTATTATTATTTATTATTATTATTTGTATTTCTATGCCGCCCAACTCCCAAGGGACTCTAATACACGTCGATTTCACAGAAGACAATTTTGGAAAGACACTACGCAATCTAAAACCATCTCTATCCATTGGACCAGATGGTCTATGTGCTTACTTCTTAAAAAATCTTTCCACTGCCCTTGCTTTAAAGGTAATAACCAACACCTTGAATTGTGCCCGGAGTCCAATAGGGAGCCAGTGCAGCTCACGGAGAATTGGTGTAATATGAGTGTACCTAGGTGCACCCATGACAGCTTGCGCGGCCGCATTCTGGACCAACTGTAGTCTCCGAACACACTTCAAGGGTAGCCCCATGTAGAGCGCATTGCAATAATCTAACTGTGAGGTGACAAGGGCATGAGTGACTGTGAGGAGAGCCTCTTGATCCAAGTAGGGTCGCAATTGGTGCACCAGGCGAACCTGTGCAAAGGTCCCCCTAGCTACAGCTGCCAAGTGTTGCTCTAATTTTAGCTGTGAGTCTAGGAGGACACCCAAATTGCAAGCCCATTCTGAGGGGGACAATTCCCCCCCCCAGAACCAAGGATGGACAGTCAACATAGTGGGAAATACCTTTCCCAGTCTAAAATATCATGACGGATCATTGAGAACTCCAAATGGTTTAGTCTACTTTCAGGGGGAGCGGGCCATCCATCAGCCTAGAAGGAAGGGCTCTGTCATCCCTTGAACTATGGAGGTCTTCAATGCTTGGCTAATTTCATTAATGGGCATAAAGATTTGGTGCCATCATTTCTTAAAAGAAAGGGGGGAAAGGCTCTAGAGCAGTGGTTCTCAACCTTCCTAATGCCGTGACCCCCGCCCCGCCACTGCAACCCCCTCCCCGACCCCTCCCCACACGCGATGAGGTGACAAAGGGGGCGTGGCGGGCTAGCATGCGCTTAGGCGACCCCTGTGAAAGGGTCGTTCGACCCCCAAAGGGGTCGCGACCCACAGGTTGAGAACCGCTGCTCTAGAGCACTAGGAAAAGGGAGACACTTACCTTTAACAGAATAACAGAGTTGGAAGGGAGCTTCTAGTCCAACCCCTTGCTTAAGCAGGAGACCCTATACCATTTCAGACAAATATTTGTCTAATCTCTTCTTTAAAAAACCCTAGTGTTGGAGCACCCACAACTTCTTCAGGCAAGTCGTTCCATTGATTAATTGTTCTCACTGTCAGGAAATTTATCCTTAGTTCTAGGTTGCTCCTCTCCATGGTTCTACTTTTTTTTTTTTTTACAAAAAAGTATCCTTTGTTCTACTTTTTTTTTTTTTATTTTTCATCCTGCTTTGAGAAGGAGGAACAGCTTATCCATGCCAATTCTGTTCAGTTCTCAAGTAATGTGTCAGGAACCAGAGCATGCTCAGAACTACTTGGAACTCCTTAGAGGATTGATAGTATATTTAAAATACAGAAATATATCTTCATGTTTCAAGCAGGTTTATCACATTCCGAAAAAGAGGAATCTTCACCAATGCAAATAATAAAAGATTTTTGGGGTTTGATTATAGTTACTCTGAGATTGACAGATTCAGTTCCACCATCTTTTAAAACCAAGAAAGGTGATCAGGTTGAAAACACCATCTAACAGAGACGAAACCGGGAATGGAGGATATGATGACTGGCTCAAGGTTGACTCAGCCTTTCATTCTTCCGAGGTTGGTAAAATGAGGACCAAGATTGTTGGAGGCAATATGCTGCCTCTGTAAACTGCTTAGAGAGGGCTATAAAAGCATTGTGAAGCTGTATCTAAGTCTAAGTGCTGTTGCTATTGCTATGTATAATGCTACTGAAGAAGAAGCAGGTTCTGGAACTACATAATGTGTTGCTTGCCATTGCTACGAAATCTGGGGATCTGCAAGAATGGGTGGATTTATTTTTAACCATATGATGACAGTCTTATGTTCTCTTCAAAGGACAATGAGGAAGAACCTGATCAGGCCAGGCTTTCCATTCCCAAACAAAATCCCAGCTACTGACATTTGCCTAATTATCTCTCCTCGTCATCTGTCATTTCTTGAACATCTCAATCAGATGCCAGGTATTTCTGATATTATTCGTGTACCTAAAAACAGCATCTTTTCATGTAAATGGACTTTATTACATGAAGTGGGGGGAGAGAACAAAACCCTTCCTTTGAGCAACAGGAGCCCATCTGCACCAAGAGGGGTCTGAAACCTCACATGCTACCTTCTCAAAGAAGATGTTTCCCCATGACCTCCCAGCAAAAGTTCTGCATCCCACCCTAGGAATTTGTTCTTTGTGGCTTTTACCCTGGGCCTTGAGGCGTGATAATTTCCCCCTATTGTTTCAGGGTGAGTGACTTCCCAGCCCTCACAAACAAAGCTTTCTCTTTTTTTGCACAAGTCCCAGGGCAGAAGAATCTGGTGCTTGCCTCTTGTCATCCTAGGTTGCAGTATCCAAATAGGACTGTCAAAAGAAATTTTCCCTGACTAGTTCTATATTTCTTACGTAAGTAAGTAAGTCACTGGATCTATTTTCTTAGCTGCAAATATTCAGTTCGTGGAGTTTTAGAGAGGAATATGGACAGACCATATCCCTTGCCTTTGTTTCTTCTCACTTGCAATGTTAATGTCCAGCATCTATGTTTGGATAGCTCATTCATTGACTCCACACTCAATGGTGTTTAGTAGGTTATAAGAATGCCATCTGCAAGCAAACCCCAATCCTCTTTTTTTCCTCATTTCCAGAGCCCCTCTACTTACTGTGGCTAAATTTGGTGATGTTATTCACTGCCAGTTTTAAGAAAGGATCATATGACACTTGTAGCACAGACTCCTTTAAAAAAAATGTAATGAAAAGCACTTCCCAAAAAAATCAGGCAAAAAAAATATCATGAGACTGCATGTTTGCCGAAATACCCCCCTCTCTGTGGTCCTTTGGCTCTTGATAAGCTTCATAGTAACTGAATTGAGTTCATGCCCTGGATGGAAAGACAAAAGACACCAATTCTATATTGTAAGGTGAAGAATCTGAAAGGGGCTGTGTACAAGATTACATTCATTGGTTGTGGGTGCTCTCTGACTGGGTGGTGCTCCTGGGCTATCAGTGATTGTGAGTGTGGATGTGAGTGTGAGTGTGCTAAGCAAACCTCCTTTGGTTGTCAAGCACCATCTTTTCTCAGTCAGACTGATTCGGTAAAAGTTTATCCAAGCCTGGCTTGATATCTCTTTACATTATAGCATGTATTCCTTATGAGGGTGCCAGTTTAAAGGAGTAGTGTGTGTTATAGTCCTCAAAGCTTTGAATGGCTGAAGCGTCAACTGTTTTGCTACAAATATGTGCAACGATGACGTTCTGCAGGAGAGACATTTTTGAGAATACCATTGTCCATTATGAGACATGCAGGAAAGAATTTCTTTCTATCTTTCCCTAATGGTGGAAGGCTCTCTTTACAGTTACAACTGGCCCCTGCTTTCTTAATTTTATAGGAAATAAAGACCCATCTTTTTTATTTGACCTTCTAGATGATAAAAGATATTAAATGGAAGGATGCTTATAGTTCATCAAGCAAAACCTCTTGCTCAAAACATTTTTTGCTCTACTAAACTATTCCCATATATCCATATAGACCCCATTAAAAAACATCTACTGAGAGGGAGTCCACCAGACCAATTAGTTCATCACTCTTACCATCAAGAATTTCCTTCTAATATTCATCCTGACTCTCCTTTTGTTACAACCTGATGCTTGTCATGATCTCAATTTCAACAGAGCTCAGTTCCATATCCTTTATCCATGCTAGACTTCAGGATACATGTAGACTGCTATTATATTCCCCCTTAGATTTCTTTTTTGAAAACACAGTTGCTTTTATATTGTCTACATCTGAACATACGTTCTCCAGAACAATCTAGACCATATTTTAGACTTCTATTTTCAGCTTGTTGTGACATACGTAAGCCACTGCAGAGCGGCAACAAGCTTCTTTTCTTCTCCAAGGTCATCTCTAAAAGCCACTCAGAAGTATCTACTCACTTTTTAAAACCTACTTAATTTCCACATGGGACTGCAGGGAACCTGTTTTACCAGTGGATGCTATGCTGCTGTTGGATAGATTCACGCATTCTGAGTACAGTTTGCTTCTTCCTAAGCTAGATTTAATGAGCCCAGCAACCATTAAGTTTAGTAGTGCTACAAGAATACACTGTTCTTGTTCGTGTAGAGTGTAACACTCTAATGTGTTACATAATTAGTCAAATTATGTGTCTGAAGAGGTATTAGCCCCAGTAATTCATACAGGCAAGTGGGCCCCTTCTCTGTGTACAATAACACATTTCCAAAGTTCTTACAACAGCACCAACTCATTTTCTACTCTTTTGAGCTTTGAAATTCATGCGCTAATGAACTGATACCTTTCTTTGGTGGTTGTGGTACAATGTAATAATATTAATTCCATGTGACGCAATCTAGCATCGACTTTAAAAAGACAGTAAAGTGAAATATGCTTATACTCACCATGTCCCTATTCTTTTTCACTTGTGAAGGCAATAGGGACATGGTGAGTGTAAGTATATTCCAATTAATATACTTAATTGTAAGTATTAATCATAAACATTATGATGTAACTTTAAGTTTAAAATGAAAATTCCAGTCAAAATCCTACCCATGTTTATGAAGATGAACCAAGTGAGTTACAGTATTGCTGAATAAATTACACATAGAATTAAGTTTCTTTTTTATTTTAAATGTATTACACGTCTTCTCAGTGCACACAAGATATGCCAATTGACAGCCATTTTTGGAATAACAGATCTGGACTGCAAAACCCAGGACCATCATTAGATGGCAGCAAAGAGATATTTTTCTGTCTCTGTTTGCTGTCATCAAGTGATCACCTGGATTTTTGAAGCCCAAATCTGGAGGCCTTAATTTCATGGAACAAAATTTCAAAGTAGGCTTATGTTATTGCACAGCTCAAGGGAGGGATTCTTATCAGTGAACGTTTCCCTTTTATCACATGCATTACACTCTTTATTGATGTTTGTAGCAGCGGTTCTCCTTGATTTCTGAGAAACGTTCATAGCCTATAGGCTGTAAAGGAGATAAATATCTTACAACCCTCTTTTTAATTACTCAAAGACACCAAACTGGAAAAATCCCCAAGTCACTTCCGATCTTCTTGGAGCTGCTTTCATAGCTAAGCATGTAAACTCTGGGGGAAATGAGTCACAGCGCTACTGGAGTTGGAATGACGCATTTTGGCTCTTTCCCTTGGAATGCTCTATAAGAGAAAGAAAGGTAATTTCAATGCCTTTATTTTAATCCTGGTGCTAAGAAATGCATATATCCATATATTCATTTCCAAGGATGAACATAGTGACGGATGGATGGATGGATGGATGGATGGATGGATGGATGGATGGATGGATGTGTATATACAGAAGACATAGATGGATGGAT
>QLTV01000974.1:12560742-12593436 GCA_003457575.1 Thermophis baileyi
GTAGATAGATAGATAGATAGATAGATAGATAGATAGATAGATAGATAGATAGATAAATAGATAGATAGATAGATGAGAGAGAGATAATAGACAGACAGCAGGCAGGCAGGCAGGCAGGCAGACAGACAGACAGACAGACAGACAAATGATAGTGTTTTGGAGTGGGGGTGGGAGATAATACATTATTGTGGTCCCAAGCAAAGTGGTTTATGGAAGACCCTTCGCTTCTTATAGAAGAGGCCTTTTGGCAGAAAGTCATCTGAATAAAGAAAATGGGGATTGTCATTTTTGTTTCCTATCATGCCATGAGATAGTAAGAAAAACTAAAATGGTGGTTCCTACACTTAGTAGTGATGTCTGACCTGGAACCTCATTATCTGCTGATTGTTCTAATCAAAGCTGCGCTACTGAGTCCAGGAGATTGACTTTACTATCTTTGACCGTTGCCACAAAGGTGCTTTTTCAAGAGGCAACTGAACTTTCTTAGTTTTTTTTTCCTTGGAAACGTTTCGCTTCTCATCCAAGAAGCTTCTTCAGTTCTGACATTTTTCAAGGAAAAAAACAAAGAAAGTCCAGTTGCCTTTTGAAAAAGCACCTTTGGGAGAACCATGACCTGGATGACTGAGAAGCTCCATAGACACCTTGACTGTTGCCCATTTTTCTCATAAGTCTGGTGTACATGAATGCCCAAAGCAAGGAGAGGTTTCCACCAAATGAAGAAACATGCATCATAACATTGCATGCAAACGATGCCCATTATGTATTTGTGATGTCACAACTCCAATACAAAAGGGTCAGAGTTTGTATCAACACATGCATTTTGGCATTTGTCCTCTTCCCCTCACTCAAGGATGCCCATGATGGTGCACAAAGCCATTTCTTTGCACCTATATCTAAAAGTATTCTGACTGTAAAATAAGATCAAAGGCCAATATATTTGATAGGATTAATGATTTAAATTTAAATAAACAAATTTAATTACTTAACCACCAGCAGCACCCAAAAAGGGTATACAACTTTGACACAAATCAGAGAAAGCAAGTTTCTCTTATCATGAGAATTCAAAGGAGCATGTCCCACCTCACATACAAACACACACATACACACAAACAGATGGAAAACATTTTGAAGGAATCACAAAGCACATGTATGCAAGTTAATATAATAAATATAATGTCATAATTTTAAGATTTAATCGGGTCTTGAGGAGCAGTTTAATTCCAGACCAGGAGTACAACTTCACTGGAAAAGGACCTCAGATCTGGGTGTTTCCAGGTGAGTCAATATTCTGTATAAATATTTCCAGCATTTATCATCATTAGTCCTAATGATGGATACCAGTATAACAAAACAGATTGACACACTGCTGCATGATTTTGGTGGCAACTAGTAAAACGGGAAAACTTTCCCCTATGACAATTCCAATCTGCTTATCTTATTAAAAAGTTAATAAGCAACTTGTTTATGGAACATAACTACCTACATGGGAGAAATCTCTATAGTGTGGTCACTATATTACTAAGATTGAATTTGGGGAGTGAAAATACAAGCTAGAAATCAAATGTACCATCTGCACAGTGAATGTGATTAACCATTGAAATAAACTTCCTATGGAGAGGGCTTAATTCAATGTTAATGTTCCCCTCTTTTACAATGCCTAAGAGCTAGGGAGGACTTTAGCTGAAAGAGGTCATGCTGGATTCACAGTTTGGGTTGTTTCAAATCTCTTCTGACGTTGTGTTGATTAGAATCATCCTCAATATCAATTCTAAGCAGCCCAATTGGGGGGGGGGGGGACAACATAAACCACACTACTCTTTGTTCAATAAATGCTGGAACTAATATATCTTTTCAAGACTTTAAATGATTAATTTCTCACCCTGAACCAAAGAAGCCATACTGATGTTCTCCAGTATTACAGATGGAAAATATTAAGTGAAACAAGATGGATTAGCACAGGCAGCTCTCCATTGAAAAAGGAAAATGTAAAGAAGCAAACCTGGCTTAAAGGCCTTTTGAGCTGGATGGCACTTTAGGTTTTGTCTATCTGTGACATAATCATAGTCCGGAGTCATTGTGTGTGAGTTGCATGGCCATATAAATTTGTTTAATAAATAAATAATAAATAAAAATAATCTGATTTCAAAAGAGGTGTCTAGGAAGTATAGGTAATCCTTGACGTACAACCACAATTGAGCACAAAATTTCTGTTGTTAAGTGAGACGTTTGTTAAGTGAGCTTTGCCCCATTTTATGATCATTCTTGCCACAGTTGTTAAGTGAATCACTGCAGGCGATAAGTTACTAACCTGATTGTTAAATGAATCTGGCTTCCCCCATTGACTTTGCTTGTTAGAAGGTTGCAAAAAGTGATCACATGACCCCGGGACACTGCAATGGTCATCAATATGAACCAGTTGCCAAGCATCTGAATGTTGAGCACATGGTCATGGGGATGCTGCAAAGGTTGCAACTCTGAAAAATGGTCATGTCACTTTTTTCAGTGCCGTTGTAACTTTGAATAGTCACTAAATGAACTGTTATAAGTCAAGGACTACCTGTGCCAGCTTGCAGAAAGAATCAGAACACAAAATACAAGCTTGGAGGACACGACCTTGTAGACGACCCTCATTCTGTCAAGGATCTTGGAGTACTCATATCTAATGATCTAAGTACCAAAGCCCATTGTAACAACATTGCCAAAAAGGCACTAAGAGTAGTCAACCTAATCCTGCGTAGCTTCTTCTCTGGCAACATTACACTGCTAACTAGAGCATACAAAACATTCGCTAGACCAATTCTCGACTACAGCTCACCTGTCTGGAACCTGCACTGCATATCGGACATTAATACAATTGAGAGAGTCCAAAAATATTTCACGAGAAGAGTCCTCCACTCCTCCACTCGCAACAGAATACCTTATTCCACCAGACTTGAAATCTTGGGCTTAGACAACTTAGAACTATGTCACCTTAGAACCGATCTAAATGTAGTTCATAAAATTATCTGCCACAATGTCCTACCTGTCAATGACTACTTCAGCTTCACATCACATCACATCAATGTGCCCCGCTTTTCATATATAGCCAATCTAATAATGCACAATTGTCTTTGTGGTCTTACTACCTGGTTCATCCCTAGATCCTACTGATCTAAAAGCGAGTCTGAGTGAATAAATTAACATCAAAGTTTGGTGATTGTTTCATTTATTACATAAAATATAGTCCCACAACATGTGATGTGTCAATGGGAAAAGTTATACTTCCCTCTACCCTACACAGTTCAATCATTTCAGTTCAAGGGATAACTGGAGCCACTTGTATGCATACTACAATCAACATCAGGGTTGGATCATCACTGCCCTATTTAAATTAGCCCCCCCCCAGCACAATGAAGTTCTCACCACATAGATGCTAGATGAACAACATGTCTTACTCAGAGTAAAAATGTCGAAGACATCTGTAAAATAACCTCCAGATGCTAAAAGTCTAATAAAGATTACAAGCCTATCTTTAAAGCTTTCAGTTTCCACCTATACACAGTCAGAGAGTTTCAAAATAAGACTTAAGACAATTGTGAATTTTCCCAAGAGAGGCTATCCTGTCAAAATCATTCCAGGGAAACAGAAGAAAACAATTGAGGAAGACACAAAGAATCCCAGAACAATGTCAAGGGATATGCAGGCCTCTTTCACTTTAGCCAAGGTCAATGTTCACAATGCCACCTTCAAAAAAGCACCAGGTAAAAAATGGAATTCTTGGAAGAGTAACAAGGCTGAAGCCTTTGATCACTTAAGAGAACATGGCACTCACCTCAAGTCTACCAAAAAGTACCTAGATCAGGGATCTCCAACCTTGGCAACTTTAAGCCTAGCGGACTTCAACTCCCAGAATTCCCCAACCAGCTGGCTGGGGAATTCTGGGAGTTGAAGTCCTCCAGGCTTAAAGTTGCCAAGGTTGGAGACCCCTGACCTAGATGACCCTCCAGATCTCTGGAGGAATATTCTACTGACAGAGAAATCAAAAGTGGAATTAAGTCTACATGGTATTGTTGCATCTGGCAGAAACCAATCAAGTCAAGTCTCTCTACTTCAGACACCCACCAGCAAAATGAAGCCTTGACAAATAGTTACATTCATCCTGTTGAAATAATAGTATAAAAAATTTAATAATTAGCTCAAAGTATAAAATCATAGGAATACTATTAAAGTGTTAAGTTTAAGATTTAAAATTTGTAAACCTATGGAGTGATGAGTCAGAATAATAAATAAGCTAAGCTGAAATTTAAAATCATGTCACCAAAATCTATGCATAAACTATTAATATTAATATTGTGCTCATAGGGATTATAATGGTGTGGTACAGAGTAAAAAAGTTTATAGAAGAGTGATTATAACTTTAAAGTCTAAAGAGTTAAATAGACCAATTGGAACAATGGATTTGGTTGATAATAATAATAACTCAGCATGGAATTTACAATTAGTAGTGGTGTGAAAAACAATATCTAAGTACTTGAATAGCTTGACGTATTCTGTTAATGACATGTTGCTTAAGGAGTTTAGCATGCATCATAATCTTAGGTTTGGAGGAACTGTCTTTGCACATTTCTTCTTGACAATACTCAGCAATAAAATAAACATCTTATTTTATTTGCCTATTTATTAAATTTATATGCCATCCATCTCACAATGCAAAGTATGAAGAGTGTAAACCAAACACACTATTCATAAAAAGGTCATATCAACTGCTGTCTGAGGGCCTCGACAACTTGCCACCATTGATGATAGCATGAGTTGTGCTTTGTATCAGGAGAATATCAAACCATCTGTCTAACAGCTGTAGCACAAGGGGATCATGAAGCAAGACCTTGATCCCAAATGCACAAGTAGGTTTACAAGAGAATGGATGAAGAGGAATAAATCTATGTTTTGGAATTGCCAAGCCAAATTCCAGAACTAAATCCCATAAACATATTGTGGTCGGATCTGAAATGAACATTTCTTGCTAGAAATCTTTCAACTGTTATGGAGTTGAAGCAGTTTGCCCTGGAGGAATGGGGCAAAATGGTTAAGAAAGGATGAGAGACATTGATTACTTATTGCAGGCAGCATCTGTTTGCAGTGATTGCAACTAAAAGTGTTAAATCAATTGCTTAATCTAAAGAGAGTTATTACTCTTCCACATTGGCACAAAGTGTGGTAGATGACTTTGTTCATGGAATAAATGAAACAAGCACCAAATGTTGACATTGTTTGCTCACTCGGGTTCCCTTTATGTAGGACCCTCTTGAAGCTTTAAATTGCAAAGATATGCAAAAATTTAGAAAATCCAACAGGGATTATTTTTCCCACACAGAGATTTTACTTACTTACTTACTTACTTACTTACTTACTTACTTACTTACTTACTTACTTACTTACTTACTTATTTTGTTAGGGCTCATCCACACTGTTCCATTTTTATTGCCAAATTCCTCCACCTGCTCGAGCAGGAGACCTTATACCATTTTTAATAAATTGTTATCCAATCTCTTCTTGAAAATCTCCAATGATGGGGCACTCACAATTTCTAGAGGAAGCCATTCCACTGATTAATTGTTTTCACTGTAAGGACATTTTTCTTTAGTTCTATGTTGGATCTCTCTTTAACAGTCTTCCACCCATTATTTCATGTCCTGTCCTCAGGTGCTGTGAAAAATAGGTTGGCCCTCTCTTCTCTGTGACAGCTCCTCAAATATTGAAAGACTGCTATTACATCATCTCTAGTCCTCCTCTTTCTCAATGTAGACATACTTAATTCCCGTAACCTTTCATTGCATAGTTTAGTCTCCAGTCCCCTAATCATCAATGTTGCTCTTCTCTGCATCCTTTCTATAATCTCAACAGCTTTTATATATTGTGATGACCAGAACTGGACACAGTATTCCAAGTGTGGTCTCACCAGTGCAATATAAAGTGGTACTGTCACTTCATGTGATGTTGACAGTATCCTTCTGTTGATGCATCCTAGAACTGCATTGGCTTTTTTGGTAGTTGCGGCACACTGCTGGCTCATATTTAAGTGTTGGTCCACTAGGACACTTACATCTCTCTCACAGTCATTTGGTCAGCACTCCAAAGCTTGGCTTATGAAGAGCTCCTGCATTAACAAATCCATGCCACACAGACAGGAAAAAATAAATTGTTGCCTATTCTCTCGTTTCCCTATGTTCTAAAGTGTACAAACATTTTATAAAAACTTGGAGCTGTGGGTGTGAGGGGAAAGCTGATTTCATCAAGACATTGCTTTCCCTTTATATACTTTCCAATTGGGAAATTGCTATGATGGCAGCTTGGCAACCAGGCTTTTTTCCAAAGTAGTTTTAATTTAAAAAAAAAGAAAGAAAAAAGATATGAAATACCTTTTGGCCACCTCCTGCCAGTATGCATTGTTGGTTTGTATCTTTTTTTTTTTTTTTTGCCTTCTGCTTTTCTAGGATAGATTTAAATCTCAATCCTGAGAATTCATAGGGATAAGGCTATCAATGGCTCTTATCTTCCAAGGTTTAGAGTATTGTTTTGTTTCAAAAATGGAGAGAGAGCAAGCTGAAAAGAAGCCTCCTCTCCAAATGAGAATTGCTTTGATACTTAAGATTAGGAACCAGGAAAGTGTCTGCCCAAATGTGTATTGCTTTTAAGAAGCAAGGCTGTAACCAAGATGGGGGAGGATGACAAACATTGGATGGGGACAGACCTCAATGATTTTCTCAAACCTCAACCTTCTTAATTTTACTTAACTAAAAAATTCTTAACTACAGAATTTTGGTAGTATTTCATTTTTTTTTTTTTTAGTTTTTTTGGTGCTGTAATTGCCGGCTCTTTTCTATGAACTTGATATGCCAAAGTGGTTCAGCTATCCTGATGACCCCTGAAGTGCAATGAATGGAACTGGGCATTACTTTTTGCTCTCCTTTGCCTGACTGCCCATCTCTGCTGGCTCTGTAGCCTGATGTGGGTATCTCAACAAGCAATGGAATTTCTGCTCAGTATGCCAGCCTAACTACCTGCCTCCTTCAGCTTCTCTGTCTTGCTGTGCCCACTTGGTACAGTCTCTCAACTCTGAGAATTTTTGCAGCAACACAAGGCTGCCAGCCAGTGTCAGCAACTCTAGCATCTAGTTTGCAACATGATTACTAAGGAGAGGGGCAAAGTCCTCACAGTGAGCCAGCTTGTCTAAATGCCTAAAAACTATAACCCTCAGACATTCATATTTTCTATATTATGCTTTATATGCCACACAACCAAACAATGCTCTCAGTGGTTGACAAAACAAGACAAACATTGGAATAGAAACAATGACTTTAAGGGCTCCCAGAAACTAAGCAACAGATCTTTCCTTAGAGAAGATAACCTTATCAACCAGTTATATGACCCTCATGACACCCTGCAAAACTCAAGGACCAGGCAAAGCAAATCAATTGACATTCTTCAGTGCTGTTCCCAGGAGAGACCAAGTTTGCCAGTGTGTTATGCCAAATATGCTAACCCAAGAAAGCAGGTGGGAAAGTAAAAAAAAAAAAATACTTTTGAAACACTCTGAAAGTTTTTTTTTTATTTTAAAGCTGGGATAAGACAATTGCCTTGTGAGACTATAGCACCTTCCATTTCTCATCCATGCAATCTCTGCCTTAAAAGAGGTATAGGAGGATATTTCAAAAAATTACCGCAGTAAAGAAGCTATCTGGGGAAAACTTGGCAGGCTCATGTCCTAAAAGGTTTCCTGTGCCTGCTATTTCCATTCTAATCTGCCACAAATCAAAGCAGCTGCAGCATCTTGATGTTATAGCATATGGTCAGGACTTTTTTTTTTTAATGTCGCTTCCTTTTCTTTTCTTTTTTTAAATCAAATCTCAAATCTTGAAGCAACCCAAATTGGATCAGATCAGATTGCCTTCAAATCATGAAGTACAAAATCATATTGAATCATGTCAGCTCCAGCCTCAAATTTCCATTTTGGACTGGTTGAGAGATAATTTGCATAGGTCTACTAATTATAGCCTTGCTCCTCTGAATGCCCCTTCACACTCCCAGGCAAAATTATAATTGAAACCCAAGGAAATGTTTGAACTATTCTTACCCAGCATTTCATACTTTACTTTGGGGGGGGGGGAACCCGGTTTGCTATGTCATGTGGAATGCTATTCCTTCTTTAGCTGCATACATTCAACATTTGTATATACTTCTGAAAATTTAAAGAGAGGAAATAAATAAACATCTGTGTTTTATAATGTATTCATTGTGTAAACATTGGCAACTCTGGAATCTATCTATGCTTGCCCTTTGGATTAAATAAACTGAAGCCTTTCACTCTGACGCTTGGTTTGTTGCTAATGTAGAGTATTCTCACAAAACAGCCCAGTCTCATGCAATTCATTGTGCACATTCAAGCTCTGGTTGCAGATTTCAGTTTTGGAAAACATTCTGATTTATTCAGGTGTTTTGAAGAAACCAGAAAATCTCATTTTAAAAATGTTTAATGTTACTAGGATTTATATGTGCAGATGAAAGACTGAGGCCACTGTACGCCCAGAAAGTTTTCTTGGCATAATGTACCATGCCCTCCTTGATTGGTATAAGGGTCATTTAAAAAGAATTGCATTTTGTACTCTTTCAGTTAAAATAACCTTTAGATTTCTTCCAGCTATACCATTTTGTGCATTAACCTAGTTTTTCTAAATTTATACACTTCCAAATGGTAGGTTGGCTAGGTCAGGCAGTGACTCACATACACAATAAAGGAAAGAACATTATGACAAAAATTAACATTTTTATTAGGGCATAAGCGGTGACAGATCAGAAGAAAATTCTGATCTCTATCACAATAAAGTCACAAAACTATTTGTGATTTTGACTTTAATTTATCAATGCATGTACTACTCCACTGTGATAAGGAGTTTCATGCCCTAGGTGTGCTTATTATTTTTATTGTTTATTAACCAAACAGAAAGTGGAAATATTCCTGTTTGACTTTGCTAATATGCTCCAGTTCACACTGGAGATAGAGTGAGAGAATAAACTGGTTTTTGACTAGTCTGTTGTCATCTTGTCCTATAATTCTGTTTGTACTTCAGGAAATGGAAAAGGTCCACATTACAATTTTCCTGGAGGCCTTCCAAATATCTGGACTTTAAGTCCTAGAATTTTTAGTTGGGAGCTAATCCATACATTTGGAGGGCTTTTAGAGTGGGGAAGGCTGATCTACGATGATCTAGGACAGGGGTGTCAAACTCACAGCCCACGGCCTGGATGTGTTACGCGTTGGCCATACCTACCCTCAGTTTAGCGAAGGGGGGAAAAGTCATGATACGTCACATGATGACAACGTGACGCTGCGAGTTTGACACCCCTGATCTACGATCAGAATTCAACAAGTGTCCTAGAAGGCGGGGGGGGGAAGTAAAAGGCAACTATATTTGTTGATTTACACCAATATTAAACTTGTACAAAGTGCTTTGCAATCGTTATTTATATTCATAAAGATGCTGCAAAGCAGATTATTAATATATGCATTTTATAGGGGTCTTCCTTCATATGCACATTTAAACTCAGGCTCAGTGCTTCATTCTCAGGATCACTCTATTCTTTAAAAAAAATCAGCACTAATAAAGAAATAAAAAAAACCTCTACTCATTCTGCAGGAGGCATAGAAAATTTATAAGAAGGGAGATGTAATGGAAGAAATTGTTTATTTGTTTGTTTGCTTTTATAAAGCCCATTCGGGAGGAACATCAGTATATCTACCATACATCAGTTATGTAGCTTACACCAGTTAAGCTGATGCTGTGGCCGTCCTTTGTTAGAAATTAATGTGCGCAATAAAGTTTTACATTTTTCATATGTTTTGAAGTATGTGGGCTATAATTCTTTTGACTGCATAATTACTTTTTGCACAGAAGAAAAATGAGATGCTTAGTCCTTCGTAAATAACTCTCAAAGAAAACTCAGGACAACAGTTTCTTGCTTATTTTATCATGGCAAACTTAACACATAAATATTTCTTTGGAAATATCTTCGGGTGTGTGTTTATCTGCAGATATATTATTTTAAAAAATAAATTGAGGTTCTTCCATATAATTTTTCCTAGAGAAAAGAAAAGAAAAGGCCGACAGGAATCACATACAAGAAAGAGTGCAATTCTGATAAGGGGAAAAAAAACAAAACCAAGAGAAGATGTCTTAGGGGCCATTTTTACTTGCCCATCGTTTGCAGTGAGCTACAGAAGCAACTCTGCTTAAGCTACCATAAATTGGTTTACTTTGTGGAAACAAAGGGAAGAGCTTTTTCTAAGGTGTGGGGGGGAGGGGGAATTAAAAACAATCAAGGTCAAACCCTGTTCCCATTTTTAGGGTCATTTCTTACCATTTTGGCATTTTTGACTCGCTGGGACAGCCTTCAGATTGATTGCAATGACTATTGGGCTTTTATCTTGCCTTCTTTTTTTTCTTTTATTTTTAATCCCAGCTCAGGGCATTTCACTTTGCCTTTTGTTTCATAGCTTTTACTTTTCCATACTTTCTTATCTCGTTCTTTCACGGCTTAAACTTCAGGGTTATTGTCATGTAAAGCAAGTCCTGAATCAAATAACTAAGATCTCACTTCTACAAAGAACTTGTTATTGAACATGATATAGGATTTTGCTGTACATAAAGAGGTAATTTAAGCCCCTAATTTCAGTAAGATTTCTGGTCGGATAGTCCCAAAATGTCTGCAGGCTAAGCAGATAGAAATCATAGGCAAAGTCCTTTATACTTACATCTCCTTTTAACATTATCTGTGCTAAAAATTGGTGCTAAAGGTATTTATTGTGCATAAATATCTGCCTATTTTTTCAAATAGCAATTTTATTTTTCTACAACAATAAGACCAGTTCATCCAAGAAGAACACAAATCAGATATAAAATGAATCTAGAAAATAATGCGTTAGAGAGAATTCTACATATTGAACAGATTAGAATATATTACCAACAATTACAACACGATGCAGCAATGATTCCACTCAAATAAAAGGATTTAAAAAAAAAAAAGATTTCTTTGAAGTGTTAAAGCTGCCTAAAAATATTTCCTATTGAAATAAGTCTTTTCAGTTTTTGACAAGGTAATATACTTGCTTCCGATTATGGAGATCTCTGAGAATTTGCCTATTTTGCTACTCACACACAGAACCTAAATAGGTCCTAACGCGAGTTATTGTTCCATTGGACCTTGTTGCTAACTTAACATTGTCTTTTCTGTAATAAACAAACTGGAGAGACAGGTACCAGGCTAGAAACCAGGAGAGTGTGAGTTCTAGTACCCCCTTAGGCATGAAAGCTGAATGACCTTGAGCATGAATGACCTTGAGCCAATCACCTTCTCTCAGCCCAACTCACCTCACCTATTGTGGGGAACAATAGGAGGAAGAATATATTTGCCACCTTCAGTTATTTATAAAAATGATAAAGGTGGGAAATAAATAAATAAGAGTATAACATACATGACAATCTTGGGTGAATCTAACATTCAGTTTTCAATGGGGCAATAAGTCCTTGTCTGAACAGTATCACTTCAGATTACAAAATGGAGAATCACGCACATGTTGCCTCCATTAAGAATAGGAATTTCTTAGGCAGAATGATGGACATGAAATCTTCTCTTCAGTATCTAGCACAGTTTCCTGAATCAGGAAATTATGTATTATGGAGACCTATTTGATCAAGTGAACCCTCATTGTCCATCCAAAGGGCTAAAGCCCAGACACGGTCTTACTATTTGAGGAAGAACAACGTCACCCATTGTGAGGAATCACTCGATGGAATAAACAGATACTTTACACCTTGACTCATACATACTGTTTAAATGTTGCTCAAAGTCATTACCCCAATAGACAAGCAGAAAGATGTCTTGATGAGTAGACATTGTAGACTCTTCCCACTCCATGCTTATAGACCAAAAATCTGTAGAAATAAGGCTTTTGTGCACTCAGGCTTTCTGTGGAAATAAATACATAATATGTTAACATTGAGGGGGAGGAGTTACTTAGCTCAGGCCCATTTTTTTTACTGTTAAGGATGCTATGATAGAGCTATGCTCATTTATTACAAGTACTTTGATATTACTACCCCAGCATTAGTATGCCCTACTCCCTTACATAACATATTGCAAAGTATCTCAGGGCTGTTTCTGTATCTTTTCTCCAGAAGTCTTGGTTTCTGTTTTGGACCTGAAAAGGGCAATGCAGACTCACAATAGTAAATATATACTGTATATTTTTTTAAAAAAAAATCAGCAACATTTATTGCGTTTGCCTGACCCTTGGAAACCCAACTTCGTTCTGCAAAAAATATTTATGTTTGAGCTGTAAATCCTTGAAACAGACTGGCACTAGTTGAAATGCTGATAAAGTATTAAGAGACCCTTAACCTGAGGTTTAAAATGCCCTTGTTGTAATTAAAGGTCCATCTTTTGTTTTCAATAAGAGTCATCACATCCTTCAGTCTTTTATTTTTTAATTAAAGGAGAGCTCAGGAAGGGAATTATTACTAAGTTGGGGTTTTCACACTCTCTAAATTCAATCTTTATTAAACATATCAAATGCTGAAGAGGCAAGATTGATTTAATAGCTTTTCCTCCCCTTCTTCTGGCCTGGCTATTTGTCCTCTTTTTTTCCTCTCCTGCAACTGAAGTTTTAGCTAAAATCTTAAGTAAAATGAATATCTATGAATTGATTCCCCAGGTTCCCTAGTCAGCAATGAAACTGCCTGTACTATACACTTTAAAGGTTAATTAGCCAGGTACAAGTTGACATTTTATGTGGGAAAGGTTCCAATGGTGCAGATACTTATGGTTCTAAAGATATATTTTTTAATCTGAAAATGATTAGCTATAATGGACCTGCAGTGCATTTGAATGCTGTAGCTCGGCATTTGCAAGCTACTTGGTGTGGCTTACTTAATATCTCTTTTTGCATTGACTTATTTTTATTCTTTAACCATTTCAGCAATTGAGAGCAAGGCTCAAAATATTTCTAGCCATTGTATATTTTCAGGGATATTTTGATACTTCTCCCTACAGGTGAAAAGTTTTCAAACAAAATTATTTCCAACAAAAATTAAAGCCAACACATCTTTTTATAGGCTTATATATAAGCCTATATATAGGCTTATATATAAGCCTATATATATAGGCTTATATATATAGGCTGTGTCTTCATGACAACCTCTTTGTTTCAGCATATGGTATGAAGCTGGGAGCAGCTGAATGAGCTTAGAAGAGATTGGGTAGCTTTAATGAGTCAAAGAAAGATGTTTTGTGCACTCTCCCAAAATATCTCTTTTGAAGGAGTTGCATATTCCAAATGCAAACCCCTTGAACCAGTGGTGAAATCCAATTTTTTTTACTACCTGTGGGCATGGCTTGGTGGGCGTGGTGTGGCTTGGTGGGCGTGTCTTGGTGGGCGTGGCAGGGGAAGGATACTGCAAAATCTCCGTTCCCTTCCCACTCCTGGGGGAAGGATATTGCAAAATCTCCATTCCCACCCCACTCTGGGGCCAGCCAGAGGTGGTATTTGCCAGTTCTCCAAACTACTCAAAATTTCCGCTACCGGTTCTCCGAACTACTCAAAATTTCCGCTACCGGTTCTCCAGAACCTGTCAGAACCTGCTGGATTTCACCCCTGCCTTGAACCGAATAATTATAGGCAATTCTACTAGCCAGAGACATTAACAAAGTTTCAATGTATGGTTCGATCACAGGACCAGAAAGATGTGAAATATTTTTCATATAGTTTAATTAATTACTAAATGTGCAAGTTCACTAACATTTTTTTTGCAAAATGGTGGGCCAGAAATAGCCATTGAGTAGGCCATATAAAAATCCCAGATTCAGGTCAAACACAAAATTTGGTGGCAAATTTTAGCATTTTGTCAATGCAATTTAACAATGTTCTACCCTCAGCCAAATACTGTATGTAAGCCCAGGTAAATATGTTAAACTAGTGGTTTTTAACCTTTTCTTCACCATGGACTCTCTTTAAATAGCTTTTGTGGCTACGGACCATGGCCACGGACCACCAAGACTTAACTCAAGATTTAAATCATAACATTTCTTCAAGCCTTCATGGATTCCCTGAAGACATCATGGACCCCCAGAGATCCATAGACCACAGGTTGAGAATCACTGTGTGAAGCCTTTGATAGGCTTACTGAATTGCACCTTAAAAAGAAATCTAGCTCCTTAAAAGCCACAATAAAATGCCCCTTCCCACTTTGGCAATGCAGCACCAGCATTGCCACCACCTCTTCAACAGTGGTAGTATGTTGGAATGTCCCTGGGGGAGGAGTGGAAAAGATCCTGCCTAGGAAACAGTCCGATAAAAGTCAGGGGGACGGGGGCAGCCCATAGCTGAATAATGGGCAGAGAAAGAAACTTAGAAAGGATCCACCCTAATTTATTAAGGGTAAAAGGAGATGGCAAGAAACTAGTACTTTCAGACATGCAAGATTGATGTCACCCTTTCAGATAGACTATATAGGAAATCCAAGATGAACTAATTATACTTTATTGTAAAGCTATATTAGTAGAATATTGCAAGTCTGAAAGTACAAATCTTCTACCATGTCTTTTACTGTAGATCCTAAGTTTCTTACTCTGCCAGATGTGGGCTCCTCTCCCAGCCTTTGTTTAATCTGATCATTCCCCAGTCAGTATCTCTTCCCTTTATCTCCCAAGGTCATTCCACATACAATGACATCAGTCTTCAGAGGTCAAACTTCCTTCCTTCCTTCCTTCCTTCCTTCCTTCCTGACTTCCTTACTTACTTACTTACTTCCTTACTTACTTACTTCACTTCAAAGCTTACAAGGACATGCTTTTTGCTGATCATTACAATTTTCTTTCTTCTTTGTAAAAAGGTTGCATATTTCCTATTTATCCTTTTTGTGTGGCTACATTCTCAGCAGGGAAACTAAAACAATATTGTATGTTTTTCCAAATAGTAATGAAATAATTTCAAAATGGCCTCACAGCACTGAACAGAAAACAAAGAACGTTCGTCTTAATATTTATTAGGACACAATGCAAAATGTCTGACTGCAACTTCACTACCACATTTTAAGCAACTGCTTGTCTGTATTGTAAATTAATGGCCAAGCTCCCTGCACTGTAGCTGTGGGATGAAGAGTATTCAGCTTAAAATTTATGAACGTGACTCAGTGTTTGAATCTCTCAGAAGTATAACTCTGAGATTTTTTAAGCTACGGTGCTGCTCCTTTACACTGTATCAGACTGTTTGCCTAGAACTCTCCTTTCCTTTAATGAGATTGAAGGAAAATAAATGGGAACAATGCCATGAATGTAAGTGTAATTGTGTGGGTGAGGGAACAAGAAGAATTATAAATTACCTTCAGTTTATTTATAAATCTCCCAGACAATTGCCTACCAATATGCCTGAATCCTAAGGGCCATTCCATTCCTCACTTAATGGAAGCAGGAATACCTAAATTCTAGAAGTAATTAGCCTTCATTGGTACCATATGTAATTTTTTCCCCTCAAATGTTTAGGCTCGATGTGTAGTGGCTTAATATGTAACCTGGTTTCATTGAAAAGCTCTTTATCTGAGGTGATGTTGGTTGACATTGCCTATTATAGATGAGAGTCAGCCCTAGATGTTGCAGTCAGTGAGGAACATGTGTACATAAAACAGCCTTTCAGTGGAACTGGACCTAACTTAATGCATAAGTTGTTGCCTTGATATGTTTCATCTTTTGACTTGGACATGGTACTTTCCCCCCTTCCCCCCCTCCCTGAAATTCAGACTATAAGGCAATACAGCCAGAGGTGGTATTCACTTACCTTCCCTACCGGTTCGCAAATGTGAGTGCACACGCCCCTTCCACGCATGCACGCAACCTTCCACACATGTGCTTTGCTGACATGCGTGGCTTGCATGCATGCGCACAGCTTCAAAACATGCAGAAATAGGACGCCATAGCCCCGGGGCAGGTGGGCGGGCCACCCACAGGTCGCCACTACCGGTTCTCCCAAACCAGCAGAATACCACCTCTGAATACAGCCCAGAAACTGGGTCTGCATTTATCCATGAGAAGACTAATAGCTTGAATGAAGAACATGGCATGAAAAGAAACTTGTGTGATCAAATAGCAGATTTTACCGATGATGGAAATGAACATTTAAACCCAGGACTGCCTTTTGACTGTATGGCCTCCCTAAATTGGCAACTCATGGTCCTTTGGGTATAATGGAACCTCAACTTTTTTCTGAACTGAGTAAGATAATATTACAAAAGATTATAGAAATAATGAAAAGTATAATTTAACAATATTGGAAAGGCCATATGTTGCCCACCCTTATCTACCCGGTGAACTGCCACTCAGTTTCCCACATTTTAACGTTTCAATCTTTCTAACACAAAACTATTTGCCTGCTTACAGCATTTGGAGCAACTGCTTCCTGAGGTAGATTCTCATAAACTCTTCATATTTTTACAAGAGAGTGATTGTTGTCAAGGGAATATGATTTCAAAGACAAGAATGAAATTGGAATGCTTAACACCAAGGGATTCTTAATAAAATGTAGGTTTCCAGTGTCTTTGAATTTCTCGCTTCAAATGTCAACATAAATTAACAAAGTACCTTTTTAATGTTTGCTCATTTTGCTTGATAAATTGCCAGGCTGTGAAGTTGCACTGGGCTTCCCAGTCATGAGGGGAAAGGGGCCATTCTCTTGTGCTTCTGGGTGGAGCAAAATGGTGATCAATAAAGGATTAGGAGTCTTTTTATTGTTTGAACTTTCACATTACTTAAACCCAGACTTCTAGATCTTCAAAAGGAAACCATCATTTCATAAGAAACTTGTGAAATGTGAATTATTTATTTCTCCAGTAAATATGTAATTAGGCACATTTTGAAACTCTCTAATTAATCCCTCACCCCTTAAATCCATAAGAAATGCTAATATGCCTCCACGGTATATAGCAGAATTTTTTTATATATTTTTTTTTCTGTTCTTTTTTCTGTTTTTTAAAAAAGGGGGGATTAATATAATCTGTTCTTATGTGTTGTGTAATTATATTTGCTGTCTGTAATAATTAAGAAAAAATTAAAAGACCTAGGGAGAATAGTGTGGGAGTGAAGAGGTTTAGCTGGACCTATACTTGATATAATTAGTAAGTGACAAGATGCAAAGCTTTCAAAACTGCTTCTTGGTTAGTTTTTAAAAAATGTAACCTGCTTGAATCAAGTACACAACTGTATCATTTTAGAAAGAAAGAAAGAAAGAAAGAAAGAAAGAAAGAAAGAAAGAAAGAAAGGAAGGAAGGAAGGAAGGAAGGAAGGAAGGAAGGAAGGAAGGAAGGAAGGAAGGCTGTTTTCTTATCATATATACATACAAAACAATAGTATAGAATTGTATCTGCAAATATGTTACATAGTACAGACAAAATTTTGGATAATCCCCCTACATACAAACTATTACATTAAATTTGACTGTACTATAGAAGTATAAATATATAAATGTATGCATGTAATGTTAAAGGGGTATAATCAGAACCTATTATTATTATATAAGTAAATTGCCGCTTTTAAAAAAAAACTTTCTGCCTTCCCTTCTTAAATGCCTCCCCTCTTTTTCTTTTCTTTTCTTTTTTCTTTCTTTCCAACCCGAAGGAATTTTGGAATGAGATTACATACAGAGTTTTGGTCTCCATCTGTCCATTACCAACATAATTCTCCCCAAACTGAACTAAATTTGCTGTGATAGGAGAAGCTGACAAACAATAGATAAAATTCAAAGATGGAGCAGATCTGGCTTGGATAAAGATTCAGAATGTTGCAGACTCCTCCATTCTAACCCCACCTTCCTCCCTTCTCATCACTTGGCCTACAGCAGCAGGGCAAGTTACAAATACTCTGAAAAAGTGACTTATGACTGTTTTTCATGCTTATGACCCTATGGTCAGATGATCAAAATTCGGATGCTTGGCAACTGACTCATATTGATGACGGTTGCAGTGTCCCGGGGTCATGTGATCACCTTTTGCGACCTTCTGACCAGCAAAGTCAAACGAGGAAGGCAGATTGACTTAACAATCGTGTTATTAACTTAACAACTGCAGTGATTCACATAACCACTGTGGCAAGAAAGATCATAAAATGGGGCAAAACTCACTTAACAAACGTTTCACTTAGCAACAGAAATTTTGGGCTCAGTTGTCATCATAAGTCAAGGACTACCTGTATATCAATTTTAGAGACCGCCCATCTCACTTACAGAGCAACTCTGGCCGAAGATGCTAAAAAAAAGGAGAACAATGGGATATTGGGGATTCTATTTAAATTTTCTAGTATGAATGACTTATTTAAGTTTTTGCTCCTAGAACACATGGAAGATTTTTTTTCCCCTATTATTTATACACAAAAATGTTTTTAATAATGTATGTATATGTAACTCCACAGTTGGAGATAGACTGATGGGCATTTTACAACCCCTAGACCCATCATGAGCCTGATCCACACTGTGTACATTCAGTTATGGAACATCATGTACATGGAAATGATAGCTATATTAATAATCAGTACATAATTTGGGAATTGTTTGTAAAGAATACCCATTTACATTTAATATAGGTTTTTTTAATTGCTTTCTTTATAGGAAATTGGGAATTTTGTCAGACTTGGATTCTTTAAATAAATAGCAATAGCACTTAGACTTATATACCGCTTCATAGTGCTTTACAGCCCTCTCTAAGCGGTTTACAGAGTCAGCATATTGCCCCCCAACAATCTGGGTCCTCATTTTACCCACCTCGGAAGGATGGAAGGCTGAGTCAACCTTGAGCCGGTGAGATTTGAACCGCCGAACTGCAGCTAGCAGTCAGCTGAAGTAGCCTGCAGTGCTGCACTCTAACCACTGTGCCACCTCGGCTCTTCAGTATCATAAGTAAGTAAGTACTTTACATAAGTAAGTAAATAAGTATCATTTATTTAGGTGGGGGTGAAGTGCGGGACAGGGGTGGGTTCCAACTTACCTCGCTGCCGGTTCGCTCCCTCCCGCGCCATGTGGGCGCCCTCGTGGGCACGTGTGCGCTTTGCATGCACGCGCATGCTCAGTAACAAAATATCAGAAAAAAAAACAAAAAACAAAGCTGAAAAAAAGATGGCAACCGCATGCACAATGCCAGAAGTTGGCTTCTGTGCATGCTCAGAAGGGGGGGGGGGGAAATTCCAAAAAAAATTCCAAAAAAATTTCCAAAAAAAATCGATTTTTTAAAAAAAAAAAGATGGCGGCCCCCGCGGACCGGCACTGACAGATCTGGTTCGGTGATGTCATCATGATGTCACCAGCGGGCCACTACCGGTTCAGGAGAACCGGTCCGAACCGGGAGGAACCCATCCCTGGTGCGGGAGAGATATTATAAATTGGCTCATATATTCAGAATTGTAAGGAACAATGTGGTGGTCCAAGTTTAATCTACTTATAATTAATCAGCTTTTTTCTTATTTGGTTTTTTCCTAATAATAGTTCTAATCAAATGGATTTCTAATCAAATCAGATTTTTCATATCATTGAAACACTGTAAATGTGACACAAATTAATCAGAAACATAAAAAATGTGCACATTTTGAAAGTGAGGTTTGCTGTACCATGAATCTCATTGCTTAAAACTGAACTAATTTTTACACAAGAAGCAAAATCAGTAAATTGGTAATAGACACCAGAATTAAACATAAATCAGGAAACTACAGCATTACTGCAGCAAAGATCTGCTTTACCAGCAAAAAATAAATAAAAACCTACTGCAACAAGTAGGATAGGTAAACATAAGCTCTAAAATGATTTGATTTTATGTGCTGCAACATAAATTAACGTATTTTTAGAGTTGCAATAAGCAGAAAACCCCAAAGCCTTTCTAGCTTTGTTGTTGTTGGTTGTTTTTTGTTTTTGTTTAACTAGATAGCAATTTGGAGCATTGCCACTCCTGTAGTAGCAATTCTACCTACATGATACTAGCAGGAAAGAAGCTATTTTAATCGTAGACTGCTTAATGTGATGGAAAAGCAAACCTGTTAATAGGATGCATTCTCAGCACCCAGAAGTGTGATTCATCATCACACTACGTTTGAGAAGCGGGAGTTCTGATGCATGAACCAACTGTAGTGTTAGTTGTGTTGTTTGGCTTTTTTTTTATCACTGTTCCCTTACTATTACTGAGGAAAGACTAACAAGTATGCTATTACCTCTATAGACAAATCAAGCATCTGCAAAGAATTATGCATCAGGTGACAATTGCAAATTAAGCCAACATGCTCATGGTCTCAGGTCACAGAAAATGTGGGGCTGGAAGAGATTCTGGGGTCTACACCCCTGTATAATGAATAAATCACAACTCTAAATAATTCCTCAAAATAATCTGTCATTACCTTTAGATTACGCTATTATAAACTAGAAACAAAGGAGAAACTTGCAACGCAATATCCTTTACCGTTCGTCCTTCCCTGGGTTTTCCAATTCTGGGATTTTGATCGTCTGGTATGATTAGGAGGTGAAAATGATCATCAAAACTGTAGCGCATAACATTAAAGGAAACTGCTTGCAAACAGCATCTCAGGGAAAGAGCACACAGGTTAGAAAAAATGTTCACGCATATTCTCCAAATAATGGCATACTTTCTTTTTTAAAAGAAAAAGGGTATTCACAAACTTACAAAATTTAAAACTGAGGGTTGGGGAGCATATGAATCTGTCCTAAATTAAACTTGACAGATTTAATGATCCCTACTATAAATTTGCCAGTTTTGGATAAACTCAGATTCAGGAAAGTTTGTTTTTGATAAATGTGTTTTACATCCGAATTGAACTATTTTAGTTTTAGTATAAATTTATACTTTACATAAATCTACGGCTGAAATTATAGAGACTTTCTTTCCTTTGCATATTTTTGCTGGAAACTGATGGCAATCAATTGCTTTATTTGTAGTGTCTCTGTGTATGAATATACATTAAAATTGAATGTTCAGTCTCCAGCAATGGAGTGAAAAACAGACTATTATAATTTTATTTTGTTCTGTAATTGAGATATATTTCAGAATTTTTTAAAAAAAAATGGCAATGTGAATGCTAACAAAATAATGGCTGTTTCATCTAGATTTGTAGGAACTGATATGATTTCAGGATTAAGAATCAATGAGACAAGGAAGCATTTTTATTAACTGGAATGTTTCATTATCATCACATACTGTATGCTTCCCTATGAATTTGAAATGAAATGTTGGACCACTCTGTTTAACAAGTAATTTGTTTAAATATTACTATTCAAACTCCAGGTTGAGCTATGGAAATCTGGAATTGGATACTAACAAAATTACCCAACTCTCTTTTGGTGTGTCATATAATTAGACCATTTCTGGAGCTCTTGAGGATGTTCTTTATTATGTAAAAACAAACACCTTTGGTTAAATAAGAAGCAAATGTGATCCATAAAACAGCAAAGGAATCAAAAGCCAGTTCTGAGGTTTTCTAAGTAGAATGTGTATTTATCCAAAAAAATAACCTGCAAAAATCTTTGTTTTTATGCTTGTTTTGTTGCTACTTTGGCTAGGGTTTTTTGTATTTTATGACAAGTTATTTTAATTCCTGAAATCCTGCAAACTTTTAAAATGCATTTATAGAACCTGAATGAAATAATAGTTCAGAAGCTGTCTGAGGGTTGGGATAATATGGAAATCCAAATTGGAGAAGGCACAAGAGCTGAATAACTGATTTACATTAACGGTGCAATTCTTTCTGCCATAAACCATCCCCTACCTAAAGAGTACTCAGGAGGAAGTCCATGCACAAACACTTCCCTCTCCCCAGTTAAGAAGTCACAGCCATAGAGCCATATGGGAGCCAATGTGGTCTAGTGGTTAAGGCACCAAACTAGAAAATGGAAGACTGTGAGTTCTAATCCTGCCTTAGCCATGAAAGCCAGCTAGTTGACTTTGGCCCTGTCACTCTCCCTCAGCCGAACTCACATTACAGGGTTGTTGTGGGGAAAATAGGAGGAGGGAGGAGTTTTAGGTGAGTTCATCGCCTTGAGTTGTTTACAAAAATAATAAAGGTGGGATATAAACAAACAAACAAACAAACAAATAGCACTATCCTATGGGTTGAAGGTCTCCTTCAAAATTATTCCAGCCTCTGCTTCTCCTGTGCAATCCAAATCAGGATGGCTTGGTTTGCTGTTAGATCATTTATGTGACTGCCCATTTTCCTTAACCCTCAACTTGATTATAGTTGATTCTTTTCAGCATTATGAAAAGAGAATTTAGCAGAACTTTTGAACTACCTTGGGAACTGGATTTCCTTTTTGTTCTATCAAAAATATGAGGCCAAACCCTTAAGTAGCTGACAAAAACATTTGTTGGGACTACACCGATCGCTCCGACTTTGCCTTATAATAACTATCCCTGAATGCAAAATCTTCATTTATCAGCAATTCTTTCTTCTCATTTATTTTACTGAATATTTTCTTAGGGCCAGCGTTAGAATATTTGCTGTTCCTATACAATCCAATTTTTATGGATTAAAAAATCAATTTAATCTGATAATGTTTTTTGTCTGTAAAATTTAAATCTCACATATTCATTCTTCAAAATAAACCTAGGTTTTCACAATACTTTCTGAGAATACTTTCCTCATTTAAAGAGAAAGTATTTTAGTATTTTATAATCTTCCTTTTACACTTATATACTGAGAATAATCATTCAAATGTCAGATGTAATATGGTTCAGTCCAAAATAAATCTCTTTGCTTTTAACATATCAGAAGGCACCTGGCTATCATGCCACAGCAAACTATCTCGCTGTAAATTCTGACTGTTGTGTTTCTTGCCAAATTCTAGTGTTTTGTTTTAAATTTTACATCAGTTTACCAAAGTTGCTTTCTCTTACACATGCCCAATTACACAAATATACACAAAATAGTATATACATTTATTCTACAATGCCAAGAAGAAAAACTAAACATTGTAAAGGAATTGAGATTTTAAATTGCTGAAAAGTAAGAGTAGGCTTTTTGCATCTGAACTCAGAATTTTTCCGGAGCTGTAGTTACGTCCATCCTTCAAATCAATATGATTACAGATAATTTGGAAACAAAACAAAATGTGTCTGTTTCTATTTTATTTTCCTTTTTTCTTCCAATTCATAGAATCAGTCCTGTGCATTCATTCTGGTTGTAGCAAATAAAAGCAGAAGGTTTCAGAAGCAAACCTCTGCATTTTAACAACTCTACTATGTGGGAAGCCACTTATGCAGAATAAATATGCCCTATAATTAGTGATGTGCCACTGTTATTTATGGTTACCTTATACATAAATAAACTCGAGGCTCTGACATTTCCATCCCAAAGGCTTTTATCTCCATAGCCATAGATCTGCAGACAGATTTGTTGTAAGTAACACTATCATTGTAATAAGTTTGAAAATCCATTATTGTTCCAATTCGTCTGCTTTTGCATCTGTGTAGCTTCAGGCTGGGCCTGTGGTTCTGATATTGTCTGGTTGATTAACAGCCACCGAGTCGCCATTGCGGCTACAGCTCCCCAAAGTATGTCATTTGACTGAAGCTAACAGGAGGTGACTGGGCAAAGCAGTTTCACCTGAGGGTGGCCAGGGTCAGAGGCCGCTCGTAATAGCTTCTACATGCATCTCCAGACCTGTAAATGAGACCAGAGCCTGCCTTGCTCCAGTCCAGTTTCTTTGTCTTAGACGGATGCTCTAATCAAAGCAATTACCCAGCCCGTGATCACAGCCACTGATCCAGAGATGTTTTTGCAGACACTCGTCTGGAATGTTCTGAATCCCCTCAACCATACTGTGTTGTTTAAAAATAAAGGGCTAATGTGCTCCAGCAAGGTAATAAATCAGCCTCAAAGAAATCCCTTGGAAGACTAGTGGACACCCTTTCACCATTAACTTAAACAAAATGCTTATGCTGGCGATATTAATAGAATGGGAATGTTGATTGGACCTATTTTTAATTATTCATATTAATATTTCATTGAGTGCTCCAGGTCTTGCATTGTTTTGCTGACTCTTATAACAACGAGATTTCTCACACAGTGAGAAGAAAAAGAAGGAGCTAAAATTAGATTTTCAATGTATATTACTGAGATAGCCACACCTTCTAAAATTGAAATTATATAAAACTTTGTATAGTGGATACCGGCTTTTTAATTAATTTAATTTTGATTCATTAATCAATGAATGTCACATATGAAATGCAAATTCAGAATTGTGCTTTTAATATTATAAAAAGCCTGAATAATAACCTCAGAAGAAATGTACTTTCAAATAATGGTTGCTCATACTTTTGATGATTATTCTTTTAGTTTAATTCTTTTCAATGCAATGTCTATTTGGAATGTTTTGTGAGAGAGAGAGAGAGAGAGAGAGAGAGAGAGAGAGAGAGAGAGAGAGAGAGAGAGAGCAAAAAGAGATTATGTGTGGAGAGAGAGAGAGAGAGAGAGAGAGAGAGAGAGCGCAAAATGAGTTTAAGTTTGGTCAGTGCTTTTATAATGCAATGTTTTTCTCACCAGTAGGAAAAAAAGTTATTTTTTAATTTTATTGAGATTCATGTTTTCCCTCGGATCCCATATTTCTCTTTCAAGTACTGTCTACATATGACAGTTCAAGCCTAAGGATGACAAAGATCTGATAATAAAGAAAGAAATGCAACATTATATTTACATGAATCTGTTTATTTTGAAAAAGAAAGAGCAGCAATTTAAACAGGTCACATCACCCAGAGCTTTCTGTTTTAATATCCTTCTTAAATAGATTAAATCAGTTGCTGCCCCCACAAAATGCTAGAGACTGGGACCTAAAAAACCTCTAGCTCTGAAGAGGCTGAGGGTGAAGAAGGTACTACAGGAAGTGTTTGTGAGGCTGCACAATCCATGATGAAAGTCTATCAGGAAATATGAGTAGAAAGATAAGAGGGGACCTCTTATTTTTGTGGTTTTGCCCGATAGATGAAACGTCTCTTACTATGAAGTTTTGGAAGTTCTTGGCCAATGTTCCTTGTTCCCCTTAGTCATGTCTTCAGGGTCATCAGACTGTCTACATTAAGGTTGTGAGTGACAGGCAGATATGGCCAACATAGTTAGGCTCCTGTCCTGGGCTCTTTGAGGCTCTACCTGGATGAAAACTCCCTTTGTAACTGGGCCTGATTAGTAGGGCATGTAGACAGAACAGGGCACCCTTTCTTGTTGTCTGTTCAAGTATAACCTTTCAAAAAAACCCTGTTTGTAACTTATCTGATGGCCAGCAGATTATATATCAAGGCTTCGCGAAACCCTGTTGGAAATTCAAGTCCAGATTAGCCAATGTCATAATGAAAGTGCTTCTTTGGCCTTGACTGGGCTGCGTCAGAGCTTCACAACCCACCCTAAAAATCCTGTCTGCATGCAGTACAGACTGTTTATTCGTTGTGCTCATAGGCATTTCATTTATTATAAAGAGAGGGGAGAAGAAAAATTTAAAATTTAGCCTTGCTATAAGCCATACAATACAGCCTTACAGCCCTGCATTTATCTCAGGGCATTCCTCCCAAATGGGCAGCTCACGTTCTGAGTTTTCAAAAATGAGGGAGGGGGGGGGACTTTGTCACCTGTAGGGCTGATCTGCATCACAGAGAGTGAATTGCCTGAATGCAAAACATGATGGTGGAAACCGGACAGGTGGGGAAATCTTTTTTTAAAAAAAAATTAGGGTGTGGTGTATCAGTGTATTCTATGGAAGACAGAGTGGGAAGGAATATTAATGAATAATAGTCCTTCAGGACTATATTTTTCAAAGGGGAAGGTCAATGCCCTAATGGCAAAGAGACCCTCTCATACTTCCATTGATTGTATGCCCTCAAATGCAGTGTTTAGTTAGATCAGCTTGCTTCTAGGCTAGTAGATTCCTCAGTTCCTCAGCAGCCTTAACCAGTTGACTAACAGCAATGGGAGATGGGGATCATTTATAGACTGTCCTCCTCCTATATGATGGAGTTCTGGAGTTTGATCTTATTAGGGCCACTGATTTAACTTCAAGTATAGAGAACTTTTTAAAGAGCCTTGAACTGAATGACTTTAGCTAAGATAGACAAAACATACCTCAACAACATTTACCTGTCGCTATACTTTATACTTTGGTGCAGTGGTTAAGACATTAGGCCAAAAAAAAAAAAAAGGAGACTATGAGTTTTAGTTTTGTCTTTTGCCTTGGGCACAAAGCCAGATGGGTGACTTTGGGCCAATCACTTTCTTTCAGCCCGAAGAAAGAGGCAACGGCAAATCACTTATGAAAAACTTGCCAAGTTTTGCAAGGACTTGATTTGGATACAATTGAACAGAAAGGGGGGGTGAAGAAAACATAATAGGAAAGTACTATTTCCTTTGGTAGTCATTGCTAACAGTTTAATATCATTAAGCATTACAGTTTTAAAAAATAGAATTATTATGAACTAAGAAAAAGAAAAGAAAAAAAAGAAAAAAAGAAGTGCAGAAAATAAAAAAATAGAAAAGAAAAAAGGATATAGTAAAGAAAAAGAATAAAGGCCTGACTTCCCCCTTATCTCAAAAAATTATTAAATATTTTAATAAGTTATCATCTTTTCTTACAATACAACAAATGATATTTTTCTTCCATATCCGATCTCTTATCTAGAAAAAAATCCTTAAAGCCTCATCATTCAGTCCTGATCAGCTAAGTAAGGGTTACCAGAGATAATAATATATGTATTTTAACCTTGATCAAGTAAACAAATTTTAAATTCCTTCCTTTTACTTTTAACAGTCCTGCTCTTAAACACTTTAAGTAATGTTGTAAAACTTGATTTCATTTTTTTTTTGCCTTTTCTCACAAGATTCTTCTAAATGTTAACAAGTCTATTTTGTAAATTTAATATTGGAAAGTTATACAGGACACTCTTTCAGTAAGAATATCCTTTTAATTAGTGAAATATCAGCTGGTTTCATTTGTATATTCAGTGTAGCCTCTCTTTTCCATGTCATTCTTGTAGCCTGTCATGTTTAAATTCACTTTCAGAGCAGTCTCAGTATTATCCAGTAAAACATGTTCCTCTTCCATAACATCTTTTAAGGACAGTCTGTCTATAATGGCAGGCACTCTTAAAATAACCTTCTAGGTCCATTGTTCATAAATATCCCTTAATATATCAAAATACATTGATATTTTAATGATAAAATGATTTTGCTCCATTCTATATTAGTAAGTCAAATGTAGGTGTTCTTCTCTTTTAATTGTAACCTTTTCTTCCTTCTGGTTTCATGTAGTGTCCATCCTTCAAAGTCCCATGCTATCATTAACAATCCAAAGCAGCAGTATATGCCAATCACAGTTTGGGCTAAGATGGCATTCCTTCATCTCTTAAAGTTCTAAAACTACTGCAGAACACTGTCTTGCACTTTCCTGTGAGGAGCAACTGTATGGAGGACTTGTGGGTGATCCCAAGTTCTCTCCTTATCCAGAGAGGAATCCTGAAAAGCGGGTCCATTTGCCAACTCTTCAGTTTGCTACGGCCATCAGTTCTGCTCTCGATCTTTCATTTCTTCCCCAGAAATCTTGTGAGCTAACAGTGTTGGTGTTATATTATTTTATGTTTCAATCCTTAATTAAAAGCAAAGAGAACAGACTAGGCTCGTGCATTCATTCCATTCATTCATTCAAATAGACTCTGTTATTCTGTTCTGTATGTATAAATATTATCTTTTTATCTGTCCTGTCCTGTCCCAAGCTAAGCACACACAAATGCACAAGAGTGCCTTATTTTTCTTTACTAAACGAGGCTTGCAAACACACACACTTGCAGTATAGAGAAAATTTCCCCCCATAGTTCAGGAAGTTTGGCTTACAAGAGTTCCTAGTCAAAACCGCATGCAAGATAGTAGTCATGCAGAGTCCGAGGGTCAGAGTTTGTAGCAGATTCATCAGCTGGTCCAGGTTCAAAGTCAAGGTTGTGAGATTCACAAGGCAAGGCACATAGAGTGGGAGTTAACAGACAGTTGTCATCAATGGATAGGTTGTGCTTGCTGCTCCACTTCAATAGAAGCAAGCCCAGTATAGTTCATTTAGCAGGACAAGACCCTTTCCATGCAAGTACTCTCACAGAGTGCCTTTGCTCTATTCTCTTTGCAGCCCACTGAGCTCTTGCATTGGAAGGGAGGGTGAGAAATCCATGCCCTCATCTTCAGAGAGCGATAGCAGCTGTGTTTGCTGGGTGCTGGTTTGCCTCAACTCTTCCATCTGCTCAGACAGCAGTCCGTCTGGTGGTGCTGGAGATGACTGTTCATTGTCTGTCAGCACTTCTGAAGCTGGCTCTGGCACTGGCTGCTCCTTGTCCGTCCCTTTCTCTGATTCTGAATCTGAGCCCACCATGACAATATGCAAAATCACAAATTGCCCTATTGAAAAGAGTTTTCCAATAGGAAAAAAAAATGCTTATATGTTAGCCTAAGAATATATATATGTGGGCAGGCTGTTTTCACTTTATTGGACAATGTTCACAAATAAGTATAAAGTTAGACTTTGATCCTATGAATAGAAATAGGGATAGAAACTCTTCACTGACACATATGATTGTTCTTACCTAGAATGAATTTCCCTGAAACGGTTTCCTTGGAATTTGTTTTCAAGTCAGAGGATGAAGCTTCACAGCCTGTGTGTGGTATGTGCATGCTTTCAATTTTACTCTGATAAAATGGTTGTTTCCATTGCTAGAACTGCTGTAGAAACATAGTACCTTTTACAGGGAAAACATACAAGAATTTTGTTTGATACAATATGTATTGCATTCTTAAACAGGCTCTTTAAACTAAATCCTTTGAGGTACTAACAGTAGAACCACAAATTGCTCTAATAGTTTTGGGTTTGAGCAAGTAAGGAGCTGTGGAACAGATGCAGATGTGACTGGAAATAGTTTGTGTTTTGATATTGTGCTGAGAAATGCTCCTCATAGTAACTGAGGAATTCAAAAAAGGCCTTCTGGTCCTCTCTTCATTCCAGTAACCCACAAGTGCTGCTTCTCGGCATCTAAAAATGAAGCATAGATGGAAATGCTGGGGAATAAATCAGTATATGCTTGGAAAAACATACTTTGGGGTGGTTGGGCTTTGGGGAACACACAAAGAAGTAGAGATAGTATAGAAGTGCATAAAATTATACAACAAATGGAGAAACTCTGTCTTACAATATTAGATGCCAGACTTGACCAAGCAAAGCAATTCAACATAGACAAAAAATAAATATTATTGATTTATTCATTCATTCATTTGCAATATTCACATCCTACCTCAATAATATTTTTCATGAACTGTGGGTGGGTAACAACAAGATTAAGGATAATATAAAAAAAAGTTAAAGAATAATGTAAACCCATAATAAGGCACTGAAAAACAACAAAGAGCCAAAATCAAGCTGGAGAAAGAGAGGGTTTCAGAAATGCTAAAAAAAAAAAAATCACACCACCCACAATCAATCTGTGGGATAACTAGCATAAGATGCTTGAGTGTCTGAAAAGAGGGGTTTAAATAATGCTATTGATAAAACTGTACATGCTTGCTAAGTACACTGGTTACATTAACCACAATGTCAAAGGCATTAGGACTTTCAATACCAGCGGCTAGAGAATACAAATGGGTACAGTGACTATGCGTCCTTTAAAGGATAGTTCTTTATTTCAGAAAGCTGTCCTTTAGATTTATTCATTTTTCAAAAACTCACTTTTGTCCTTCATTTTGATCATTTAACTTTTACCGTGCCAATTGCACCACTTAATGCAAAGTCTTTCACATTCAAGTGGAAAATATGGAAATTGAATTGTCCTTTTAAAGTCAATTTACATACACGATTTGATTTTAGATATTTTTATTAGAATATGTGTTTTGAAAAGTTTTCTAGGTTTTGATCTTAAATTTCCCTGTGTAAAGCAAAGTTATGAACATAAAGAATTCTTATGAACCTCTTTCAAATTTGTCCCCTTTTCTGGTTGGTCCTTTATTTTTTTCCAAGAAAATATAATCACTATGTAAATGGAAGACCTCCTACTGTACCATTGCTTGACCTGTGGTCTTCTCAGAAGCATTTCATTGGTCATTGTGGGATCTTATGTGCCTTTATTTGATCCTGACTAACTATGCTTATATTATTCTCTTACATTTAGTATCAACATTGATCATTATCACTGGTACCTGGGGAAGCAAAACAGGTAGATGCATGATAGATGACATGTAACACAGTCCCACCATTCCCTGAAGAGACAAGTAGAACCACATAACTATTGCCACAATTCTGACTGTTCAAAATTACAAAGCCTACATGGCATAGGGCAGAGATGTAAACTGGTGGCCCGTGGGCCGGATGCATCATGCGCACCCCAGCTCTGTGAAGGGGGAAAAAAGTCGCGATACATCATGTGACGGCAACATGACGTGGCGAGTTTGACACCCGTAGCATAGTGTCTGGTTACTTGAGGGACCAGTTGTCTCTCATTTGCCCAGTTGGTTCGATCTGGCAGGGATGACACACTCTGGATTGTATCAATTAAACAATGTCACCTATTAGGACCCTGGAAGCACACCTTATATGTAGCATAGTCTGCCCTCTGGAATGAAGTCCCGCCCGTTCCCCCCCACCCCAAATTCAAATGTTCCACCCTACTGGACTTTCAAAGGGCACTGAAGATATGACTCTTTGCCCATGCCTTTGAAGAGAATGGCTGATGTCATTTTTCTCCTTTTCTTTTTCTTTTCTTTTCTTTTCTTTTTTCTTTCTTTCTTTCTTTCTTTCTTTCTTTCTTTCTTTCTTTCTTTCTTTCTTTCTTCTTTCTTTCGTTCACTTCCCATGAAATACCATTTGAAGTAAGAACTGGTGGGACCACAAAATAGACAAAGTAATTGAAAACGAAGAAGCTAAAGTGCTTTGGGTCTTTAGAATTCAAACAAACAAGCATTCTGCCATGCAAAACCTCAGATTTAACAATTGTCGATAGAAAGACAAAAAAGTTAGACTTTCTGTTCTCTGGAGAGAAAAGAATAGAAAAACCAGAGAAAATCATGACATACAAAGACCCATAAATAAAAGAAAAAAGACTGTGACAAAAGAAAGCAAAGTCAGTACCAATAGTACCAGGCACTTTAGGTGCAATCAATCCCAATACATCTGGTGCACCACTTGAACACCATCACCACTGACAAAGTCACCATCAGTCAGTTGCAAAAAGAAACTTTACTCAGCTTATATTCTGCAACAAAACCTTTAACACCATCAAGCAACAACATCAACATATCCCTAGGGAAGGACTCAATAGATTGACAAAAATGCCAAATCCAGTCTAAACACCTGGCTGGCTATGGGGCAAAACATAATAAAGATTGTAATCCAGCAGAATAAAGATGGACCATTGAAACCCATCAATTACATTAAAGTGCAGAATTAAAGCACCAGTGTAGAATTCACAGTCCTTCCAGATTGTCATTTTGAAGAGTTATCTACATGCCTGAAAAAAACCCATAACCTGTGGCATCTACTTCCCCACAAACCAGTCTTCATTGTAATATTGGCCTCTCCATAACTCATCACCTGCATTATGAAGGATCTTTATATTTGTACTCAGACAGATCCTATTTGTCTTGTGACTCTATCTCAGTTGCCATATTTTCTATTTTTTCAGGTCATACAGTCCTGAGCAGTAATAGAGATTATCTGCCTTGTGGGGGGGAGCTTGACTTCCTTAGATGGTGTTACCAATGACTATATTAAATATTATGGATGGTTCTGTAATGAATTCATTAAATAATACCAATAAGAATTCTATGCTGGGATATAGAGACATGTCTGCTTTGATATGATAGCAGCTGCCACATCCTAAAATGCCGTAGTAGTCAGTGGCCATCAGTAAAAATCAGATATTGAAATGCTTTTAACTTAATTCTAGATTACTAACCCCAACCATTTCAGCCCTTTGCTTTGGAGAAAGCCCAGTCTGATACTGCTTGGTGGCTCCTGATAGAATTATTGCAGGGCTACTCAATTGTCTTTGCTAACCAAAGAGTGAATTGGCAGCATCATAAATATTCTGCATAATTTGAAAGGGTAAAAAAGTAACATCTGCAATGGATGTAATTGTAAGTATAGATTATCTTTTCTTCAGCACACCTCAAACAAATTCAGTAATCAAGCATTTTATTTCTAGGACTCTTCTGGAAGGTAACATGTTTTTGCATTTTTATGTAGTTCTTAGTTGAACTACAGATTTTATTAAGTTTTAAACCAGAATTGAAAAGCAGAGCAGCCACACTGATCATTGGTTGGGCAGCTTTGATTCTAGGCAAGAATGCTTCACTGGTATTAAAGTATTTGTTTACTGAATTTATTTTTAAAAATATACCACCTTTCTGGCCTAAGGTCCTTAGCTCCCACAGAAATTTTGTTAATTCAAATGCACCTTGAATGTTAAATCAGCAAAACAAAGCTTGGTTTGGCCATACAATCTCAAGATGCACAAATTCTTCTTTGAACCATGACCCTCCCCTCCTCCCTCCCTCCCTCCCTCCCTCCCTCCTCCCCCCCTCCCTCCTTCCTCCGGTGACATCACGGAGCCGGGTTGGTTGGTGGCG
>QLTV01000974.1:12593462-12607719 GCA_003457575.1 Thermophis baileyi
TCCCTCCCTCCCTTCCTTCCTTCCTTCCTTCCTTCCTTCCCCTCCTAAATTAACTCAGCATGATGGTTCCTGAAAGTCTTTTTACTTCTTTTTAAAGAAATAATAATCTTGTCTCTAGTCTGTGAAAGTGCTCTAAATCCCAGAAATGAGATTGCAAGAGAAATTTCCCTTTTGTGGAGGCAAAGGCTTGTATTGAAGTCTGTGATGGTCCTGGTCATTTTATTAATTAAAGCCATCCTTCCAAATTCAAGCTTTCATCCTATCTATTTATTACTCCAATCTGATTAATGTGTATGTCTCTGTGTTAAGATAATTTAGAAGAGGGTCTGGCTTGATTGGATTGGAATGCTGCATCCCGAAAGAGCTTGGATAATGTTTATGGCTTTTGGGAGCTGTGGGTTGAAAAGCTATCCATCAGCCTGGCTTCCCCTATATTGTGTGACTATAAAGTTTTGTTGATTAATAGGAATTGAATGCAAATATTCATCTATTGGGGGAGTCTTGGGCATGGACAACTCTGCCTATTAGTTATTTGATTGTTTACCTAGCCATATCTCTGTGCCAACTCTTAAGCCAAATTCTTTGAGCCACATATGTAAAAATATTTTGAATATAATACAAAACAGTAAGTATGCAATTATAGTATCACCACAGAAATAAACAATTACAAACACAGAGAAGCAGCTCTTGAAATTTCAACAAACAAAAGAGAACCTCAAAAGCTATTACAAACTTTTGAAAAGTCTGGAAGCATTTTTTTTAAACTCTTTTCACTTTAGCCAAAGAATACAAGAAGAGTATTCACATTCAGGATGCTACAAATGCAAAGACCCTCTACTTAGCACCAAAAATCAAATATAAGTCAGTATTTTGACAGAGTGACTTAAGAACAGTTTACACACACACACACACACACACACACACACACACACACACACACACACACACACTTTTAAGATCCTTTATCTTCCTCACAGTCCCTCATGGTTTCCTCCAAGGACTAGATTCTCCCCCCCCCAAAATGATTTTATTTTCTTAAATCCTTGGAATCTAAACATCCCTCTTGCCAAAAGCACAACTATTTCTGTTTCACTTATTGATGTACAAGCTACATGTAGATGCTGTAGAACCAGCTCAATATGTGTTGAATTTTATATTTAGGTAATTCAGATGATCCTTTAAATATAGTAGATTGGTTGCCTGTTATTTTCTAGGCTAAATGCAAAATGCTAGTGTTCTATGTCTCACAACTTGGGTGCCCTCAGTGCTGTCCTGTGGTCTTCATCATCAGCTCCAGCCTTCTGAAGCTAGGCATGCATACATAAGATCTAAATTCTTCTTGGGGGCTATTCCCTTGAGGAATGCTCTGTTGATACAGATTTATTAGACTGCAACCTTGTATTGCTTAAGGCTGTCCATAAAAACATGGGTTTTCGAGAAGGCCCTTGTTTAAAAATTCATAGCCTCTGAACGTACCTTGGCTTTTATGTTTTCTTATTGTCTTGATAAATGCTATTATTCTTGGAGTTTTAAGATTGTTTAAAAGAGTTTTATTTCTTGTTCAGATTTCAAAGATTTTTAATCACGGTAGGCTTTGTTGCCTTGAGTTCCCTTTCATGGAATTAGGTGTGATATAATTAATTAGTTATTGTCAAATCTAATTGGCTTCCAAGTGACTACATAGACAAATGCTTGCCATATTGACCTCCTTTAGTGATAATTCATTGCTCTTCCAGGGACATTCCAAATGTCTCTTTGAACTCATCCATCTACCTTCTCCTTCCCTTAGCCTTGCCAAGCATAATAAGCATCAAAAATAAATAAATTAGATGTGAATGAACTAAAGAAGCTGTTTTACTTTTGTAGCAATGCCTGTATGACAGGTTGCACCATATCATTTCCTCAAGGACCAATTCTGGGCATAGCTGGACCAGAAAGAAGAAAGAATTCTCCTTTGTTGTTCTTCCACATCCAGCATGTCAAGTTTACTGCCCTGGATTTTTCCTGTGAATTGTAATAACAAACACTTGAGCTTTTGAAAGAAGTCTGGCATATGCTGCTGTTCTCCCAGAGACAGTATCTCTATTGCAGAGCACATGACTAAGGGAACGCTGTGCTCTTCACTTGTCTGCTGACTGATTGAAACAGCCCTTTCTTTTGTAGTCATGAGCTCACAGCCCAAAGTTAGAAGTTCATCAAGCACCTGGTAGACCATTCAGGCTTAGCTGGAGAACTGTATTTGAGTTGGGAATGCAGCTTCTGCAGGCTTTCGTTACCACAGTAGAAATAATAGAGATGTTTTAATTATAATAATTTGCCAAATCAGGCTTTGTTGTTGTTAAAACAGAATCAGTAACAGTAACACTATAATAGAGTTTGGGCAGTTTTCTAATCCAACTTCCCGCTCAAGCAGGAGACCCTACACCTTTCTGGACAAATAGTTATCCAGATGAATCTCAGAGAAGTATCCAGATAGCTATCAGTAGACTGGTCTTCCTCAATCTGAAGCCATCCCCCCAAAAAATCATGTTATTCCCAGAATTCCCCATCAGTTATAATTTAATTTTATGTAATTTATTCAATTTAGGCACCATCTAACTCCAAACTGATTTGGGGTGGAATACGATAAAATCAAACAGAATAGAAAATATAATACTGTAATTTTTAAAAAATTCTCCAGATTGGAGAAAATTATTCCAGAGATCTATAACCTCTTCTGTTTCTAATCTTAGATGAAGTGTTTATCTTCTGTTCATAAAGTAGTAACAAAAAGTTTTAAAACACACACACACACACACACACACACACACACACAAACACAAATATGTATCCTGAATGCAAATTAAAATAATTTGGATTTCCATATCAAAATGGAAAGCAGCAGGAACATGAAACCCAATTCTTGAAAATTTGCACAACTAAATCCTATGAAATCCACTGCAATTCAAATGGGAACCTGAGAATTTCCAGATTTATGAACACTTTTGTTGGTTTAAGGAGATCAGATCTGATGAGATGAGGAAGATAAACATGCTTTTTCAATTTTTTCCAGAATTTTCTTCAAATTCTTTCAAATTGTGTTTCATTCAAAAATGGATATGGAACAGGTAGAGCTTCTTTATATATTTATGGGATGTCATAAGCTCTTTTCCTCAACTCAATTTTTCTTTTGCTGCTAAAGGAAGCTGAAGTAAAAATCTGAAAAGCTGAAATTACTTGAATGAAGCACAAAAAAACATCCTTTCCTATTTCAAAACATTCCTGATGCCAAATCACAGAGCAAAACTTCTTATTTCAATTATGGAAGGCAGCCCAAAATATAATATTATTTCAGAACTATAAATTGTATTGCTGGAAGTAATAACAATCTCCTTCTTAAATCTCTGAGGACACTTCTTTGCCTCTTTGGTCAAGGATTTGCATTCATAAGGCTGTAATACCGGTATATGTGCTTTATTCTATTCCAGTATCCTAACACCAACTATTGAGAGTGCAGTGTTGGACAAAACTTTAAAAAGCAGTTTGATTTGTTCATGCTATGGGCAGCAATTCTGACTTTGGAGGAAGTGAGTTGTTGTTAGAATTTGGGGCTCTCTTCTTACATGTGTATATAACTGTAAGCATATGTCACTTCTGTAAATGCAATGTCATCTTTCCCATATATTAATTTTAACAAAAGAAAAGAAACAACTTTACAAAGAATAGCATATTTCTTAACATCTTTTCAAAGAACAGCATATTCCACCAATCGGTTCCCCCCCCCTTTTTTTAATTTTCATGTGCATTCTAGACCAAGATGCGATACCTGTAACTTTCCCAATATTTGTCCATACAAACCACTCCTAGCATCCCTGATCTTTGGATATGTTGGCTGAAGTTTTGAAAACTGTAGTTCCCAGTTCCCCATCTCTGTTTAGACCATTGGATAATATGTCTAAACAAATAATATTTAAACATCTCGTTCATATTTCTGTAATTCTTATAAGTAGGAAAATGTGGGAATCATCCAATTTGGGTTTGGGAAGTTAAATTCAATGTGACAATTAACAGCAGGAGAAGACTAGGCCTTAACAACCAAGTTAACTTTGATTCCTGAAAATAATGTTTCCATATGTTTTGTGGAATGCTTCTTCACTCTTTTCTTTGGAACTGAATCAAACATCTCATATCCCATCCCCTAACACACATCCACTTAGAATTAGACCCATACAGATGATGAACTCTAAGGATTTCCAGATGAACATGCAGTCTCCGTAGCTGGGTAGTATGAACTTTTATTTATTTGATTTTTATCCCACCTTTATTACTTTATAAGTAACTCAAAGCAGCAAGCATACATAATACTTCTTCCTCCTCCTCCTCTTTTTTCCCATAACAACAACCCAGTGAGGTGGGTTGGGTTGAGAGAGAGTGAGTAGCCCAAGGTCATCCAGCAGGCTTTCATGCCTAAGGCAGGACTAGAACTCACAGTTCCTAGTTTCTAGACCAGCAGCTTCACCACTGCACCAACTGTTGTGGCAGAAAGATCCTTCCATACCATACTAGGTCTATCAGAGTCATAGTTGTAAATATACTAATGTGTGGCAAAGTCTGAAGGTTCATAAAGTGGAACACAGTCTCCCATTTATCAGTCAAAGCAGTTGATTCTATCTTCTAGCATCCCATGGCAAATGTTATTGTACACTTATTTAGGCTATAAAGCTTCCCTACATTTTCTTCATGACCCAAATTCAATTTCTCTTCCAAATAGTACTTCTAAAATTACAGTTCAGCATACAGTCTTTAGAGAACACTTGGCAAGCTGGGTGTACTTATTTATCTTGACTTCAAGATGTAAATAGTTTATTATTTTACCTTAATTTCCCCTCTTTGGGATGTACTCGTATGCATGTCATTAATCTTTTCGATCTTGGTCATGAAGGTGGCGAAATAGATAGAGAAGCTATCAGAACTAGTAGGTGTATCTACTGATAGTAGGAATGAATTTGTACTTAATTTAATTTCTTTGTGCAAATACACTGCTCTATTGTGAAAATAGGGAAAATGTGTGTTTAGAATGTGCATTGAAAGAATGCAAAAGATTATTAACTGAGACCAATTAGAGAGAGATTGTAGACATTGGATGTAGGCTTCTTGATCTCTCTTTTAATACAGCTTTCAATACTCTTGACCATAGTATCCTTCTAGATTGGCTCCAGAGGTTGGAAATTGGTGGCACTGTTTTCCATTGTTGCAATCAAGGAAAGGACCAGTTGCAATCAGTATTGGCTGGAGACAGAGGTCATTCCCTAGGTCCCTCCTTTGTAGGAGTGTTCAATGCTCTTTCACCTTTACATGAAATTTCTGGCTGAGGTCATCCAAAGATGTGGAGTTTGGTGTCATCAGCACTATAATTATTTATTATTTATTTAAATGTATTATAGCTGCCCCACTCCTATAAACTCTGGGCAGCTTAAAAATACAAATACAAACAATATATGGAGTTAAAACATACAACTCCACAGGCAGCCTGGACTAAAACAATCATAACAAATCAAGCCAAACCAGATGATACCCAATTGTATCTTTTGATCCCAGGGCACCCAAGTGAGATTTCAAGGTTATGTTCCTATGCTTGGAAGTTGAATGGGTTTCCAACTCACTCCTACCAAGTCAGATTATCTATGGATATTAGGGTCACCTGGATCTGGGAATATTCCATCATTAACCTTGTATTGGCAGGTACTTCGTCATTTGGGAATGGTGTGCATTCAAGAGCCTTCCTGGACTCATAGCTCTTGGTCAATGAGCACGTGGCCAAGAAGGTATTTGCACAACTCCATCTGATATGCCTGTTACATCCTTTCCTGGATCAGGAAATCCTTTCAGACAATCATTCATGCTTAAGTACTGCATGGGGCTGTCCCTGAAGACCACTCAGAAACTTCAACTGGTCTAGAATGCAGCAACACAGGCAGAAACAGGCATGCCTTGATATGTCCATGTGACATCCTTGCTTCATGAGTTGTACTGTATGTACAGTATGCTTCCAGGTGTGATTCAAGGAATGAATGAATGAATGAATGAATGAATGAATGAATGAATGAATGAATAAATAAAGCACTAGATGGCAGAGCACCTTGTTATCTGAGGGAATGCCTATTTGTCATAGTGTCTACCCAACCAGTATGAAGCAATAGGGTTGACACATTTCAAGTTCATCAATTAAACAGTGTCATCTATCAGGATCCAGGAAGTGTGTCTTCTCTGTCATGGTATCTGCCCTCTGAATTGAAGTGCCTCCCCAGCCTTGGCCTATGGTGGTTGTGGTCCCTGTAGGATATGTTTGAGGATGTGAATGTAATTAACTGGACTCATCATCTGCTCTTGTTCTTTATTCTCTTTCTTATTCCTTTTCTTCTTCTTTTTTAACTTTATTATATCGTATTTTCAATTTTATTCACTTAGGCATCTTAACACTGCCTAAATGAAGTTTGGAATGGTTTGGTACCTAAATTAAATTATATTAATCTAATAATGCATGGGCTAGAAGGAAACAAGGTACACATAGTAATATACAGGAAAGGCAAATATTCATTTAGATAAAATCTTCAAAGTCTTTGTAAGACTAAATATCAATAGACTAGAATCAAGGCACATAAATGCATTTAAAACAGTGCCTTCTATAAAACCCCGTCTTCTTCTACAGAGTCTGTTTGTGCACTCTAATCTTCTTCAAAGAGCTTAATTTTGGTCTTCCACCTTTCAAGATTAGGCAGGTTGTTTTCCTCTATGGAATACTCTCTTTAGGAAAACTCACCTGACAACAGCATCTTTTCCACATTGAATTCAAGTTGATAGTATAACTATAAAATATTTAATTGACTCACCAACTATGCTTTCTCTGCTTTTCTTTGGCCTTTGTCTTTAAGATTTTATTGCTACTGTTTACCACCCTAGAAAATGTACATGCATGGCAATTTACAAATGTTTATAAATAAATGAATTAATGAATTATACTAGGGATGTGAACAAAATGGAGATGTTTTGTTTTAGGAACAAAATAATCCTGTTCAAAATGTTCCATTAGAATGCTCAAATAGGCTATGCTTCAATTAAATAAAAGTTGCATGTTCCAAGAGGAGGAAGAGGAGGAGGAGGAGGAGGAGGAGGAGGAGGAGGAGGAGGAGGAGGAGGAGGAGGAGGAGGAGGAAGAAGAAGAAGAAGAAGAAGAAGAAGAAGAAGAAGAAGAAGAAGAAGAAGAAGAAGAAGAAGAAGAAGAAGAAGAAGAAGAAGAAGAAGAAGAAGAAGAAGAAGAAGAAGAAGAAGAAGAAGAAGAAGAAGAAGAAGAAGAACTACAACTACCTAAGTTAGAACAGAAAAAGTGAAAAAGAAACCAACTTGAAAAAAACCTAAAATTGCAATTAAAAAAGAAAATAGAAGAAAGATCTGTCAATTTCATTAATCATTCCTTCATAGTGGATAGTGCTGAATCTTTCCATCTTTTGCAAATATTAATCTTGCTGTAGTAATCATGAAATAATCTTCCATTACTTCTTACTTTTTATCCATCAACCATAAATCAACAGACCCCACAGCATATACTCACTTTGAAAAATGCTCCAAGGCTCAGGAAATCAACTCAAATAAAAGCAAAGGTCATTTGAGCTATAAATGTTTTCTGAAACTCAACATGGCTCAACCTGTGATACAAAAATCTGCACAGCACAAGATTGAACCAGAACTCAACAAACGCAAACTATTAACGTACAGCAAAAAACATACAACCTCAACAATATTAGCAAAGATTGTGTCTGAAACAGAACAGGCCTTGGACATGCTCATTGACTTTCTTTCATTTGCCTGTTACCTCCACACACCAGAAACAAAATACATCCCATACGCAATCCATCCACATGAATTCTAACTTCCACGAAACAAGTCGTTTAAGAATAAGCAGTACTGCAACTTACTTCCAGGCAGCTGCCAGGAGTCTCGAGTCCTTACTGAAGAAATAGGAAACAGCAGAGTTACTCTTGACATGAGGCATGTGGTTATAAACTGCTGCTTTCCCTCAGCTTTCCATTTCTCACATCATCCCATCCAGGCTAGACTTATAACAACAGGGACAGTTTCTGTGTCTCCACATGCTAAGCTAGGGAGAAAAAAAATACCCCAACCTAATCACAAGTCATAAAATAGAAGTTCAGCTGCAGTGCTCAGGATAGCTAAAATGCTTGATACAGCACCACTGGGAATAGCAATGTTTTCATCTGAAATATGGGGTTTGTTCTGATAGCTTGGAACATTTTGAACTTGGAACATATGCCTAAACTATATTATTTAGGCTGTCTCCATATCTGAACCTGTGATAGCTGTATAAAATATGGATGCATACATTGAATGAGCCGAGGTGGCGCAGTGGTTAGAGTGCAGCACTGCAGGCTACTACAGCTGACTGCTAGCTGCAGTTCGGCGGTTCAAATCTCACCGGCTCAAGGTTGACTCAGCCTTCCATCCTTCCGAGGTGGGTAAAATGAGGACCCAGATTGTTGGGGGCAATATGCTGACTCTGTGAACCGCTTAGAGAGGGCTGTAAAGCACTATGAAGCGGTATATAAGTCTAAGTGCTATTGCTATTGCTATTGCAGCCTTCAGCTTAATATTACACAGCCCATGATTTAACTCAAAAGAGATTCCTTCAGACTTCTTCTAAGAGTTAGCTGTCCCATTCCTGCTGCATGATGTTCAGGACAGGAGTAAGATACGAGAATGTCAGAAAGAGAAAAAAAGAATGCATTACAGAGACAGCAGAGTCTCAGTTTCTGAAGTAATGTGGCTCTTTGTGGAAAAAAAAAAAAACCTGGCCTAGCCCGGTATAAAGTGGCTGAAACCAGGCAGCTTCAGCCCAGCCATTACCTAGCAAATGTTCACATTTTGGCGTGACCTTTTACAAAAGAAAAAAGAGTATATTTTTGGTGTGTGCAGAAACATTCCAGCGTAAATGCTACACTGGCAGGTTATTGGAAATTTGCCACTTGAAGAGAAATGACACATCATGGCCAGTAGTGTCAAGTTAACATTTCCAAGCTGGACAATGTACAAATGGTGTTCTTGGAATGGAAATAGAATTAGATTAAAGTGATCTTGGTGCGGTGCAAAATCCAAATTGGCATCCAGCTGGCCACTGGAAAAGAGAAGGCTGCCGCTGCTGTGGGAATATGCTTAACAGCAGAAATATTTTAGTTTTGCAGATAAGGATTAGACATAGGCACCGGGGGAGGAGAGCTCTATAATACAAACCACATGATTCAATTTTGCCGGCCTTCCAATCACTAGCAATGTATCATTTATTTTTTAGCAGGAGTGAGGGTATATCATTTCTTTTCTGGAAAAAAAACATTTGAAATTAAATGTCAGCATTTTTATCCTAGTATGATTAGGAAGAAGGGAAGATGAAGAATTTAGTTTCAAAGTAGCAACAGTCATTTATTCCTTTTAAAAGGGGAGACTGAGGACAAGCTAAACGGCAAACTAAAAAACATATATGCAGAAATCAGTAGAACTTGTCTCTAAGTTTGTATCTCTTTAAAAATTTGGTGTACTGTAAATTTCCAGTTCCCTGAAACAAAATATATTGACTGAGTTGATACAATACTTGTGTCATGCAAGGTGGCTTAGTATGGAATCTTCTTAAGACTAATAAAATAATAATAAAATAAAATAAAATAAACTTTTTCCCCATTTTTTTTCACTAATTTCTCTATACCAGTATCAATTTTTTTCTCCACTGAAATTAATGGCTCAGTAAAGAAAAATGAGTGGAAAACCCCAAATATCAAAACAAAAATTGTATGGGATTATATTTCAACTGATTTGTTTTACTACCTTCAGTGAAAAACTCTGATCATCCTGACTGTTTCAAATAGCTTTAGAGAGGCCTATCATATGAGGCTCCTCCCCAGAACATCCCTAGATCCGTGATGGCGAACCTATGGCACGCGTGCCACAGGTGGCACGCGAAGCCATATCTGAGGGCACACGAGGCTTTGCCCTATGTCAGCTCCAGCGTGCATGTGCGCACTGGCCAGCTGATTTTCAGCCTTCGTGAGGGTGGGAGGAGGCCGTTTTCACCCTCCCCAGGCTTCAGGAAAGCCTCCGGAGCCTGGGGAGGGCGAAAAACGGCCCAACAAGCCTACCGGAAGTCTGGAGGCTTCAGTGAGGCCTGCGCACATGCGTGGGGGGGCAGCACGGGGGGGTGTGCGTGTATGCGCAGGGGGAGGGCATTGCATTATGGGTGTGGGCACGCGTGCACGCGCATGCCCTTTTGGCACCCGAGCAAAAAAAGGTTCACCATCACTGCCCTAGATTATAGCACCAAAGGCATTTTGCATCTATTCAGAAAGACTGTGGAATTTCCATGCATAAACTGAAGGGTTATTAGCTCATGCTGGTTTTGCTGGACACTTTCCTAATTGTGACAGTGAGTGTTGCTACTGACCTTCACTATGGATTTCACTTTTGTCCATTATATGTGGTTGGTTTTTTTCCTACTCATGGGTTATCTTTAAGGAAAAGCCAATAATAATATTTTCCAAATAAATAAATAAGCAACCTTGTAAAGCTGCCTAAGCCACCTGTAACAACAGAGTTTGTAAATAAAACAAGCATCATCTGAACAGAAGGATTTTCTTTTCTTGTATTCTGAAAAGATTCTCATTGATTTCATTAAGACCAGAGTTAAAATCTTCTGGATCAAATCAGCCCTGTACTACTTGATCCAGCATTCCACTATCATGGTGGCCATTCCAAAGTCAACTAGAAGTCAATCAGCAGGATGCAATTTCATTCATTCCCTCCAACTTGGTTCCCCCTGAAAAAACGTAAGGGAGGTAAGGGCCTCTATTAGCAGAGTTAATATATAGCCATTATTACTTATCATATGTTTATGAAACACTGAAAACTTTCATGTTCTCCTGTAAGAGAAGATCACCATGATTCTATCATACTCTTGTTTCCTATGTTACAATAGTCTCAAGGGGATTTTCCTCCATTGCACTAACTATGGGACAAACAACTGTTTCTTCAATCTTGACTTCATTATATAGTCTTCATCTCATGCCCAGCCCATGAGTAAAACAGGCTTAAGTTGTCCTTAGCTGGGTGAAACCTGTGAGATGTGAAGAACTTGTTAGGCCCTTGGAAGGAAGTCAGGAATCTACAGAGACAGAGAACAGAGACAGTATAGTTTTCTGCCAAGTCAAAAATGGGTGGATAATACTCAGAGTGGAGAAATCCCCTCCCCCCCAAAAATATCTGATACTTTTTTTTTTAACTTTTCTTCAATATGGAGAGGCTCTAGATTTTGGACTGTTGGAGCCCCTTAAGCCAGAGTGGGCAACCTTCAGCCTCTTGAGCAAAAGCATCAAACTTCTAGCCCATTAGGGTGGCCGCGGTGGCTCATGTGGTAAGACGCTGAGCCTGCGCTCCGCTGAGGTTGGCAGCTCGGCGGCTCGATTCCCGTGAGCAAATAAACCATGTAGGGACAGAAAATGAGCCTCCCCCAATTGCCTACTGGCATTCAGGTGTCCCACGGTGTTAAGATAACACCGCCCGAAAAAAATCCTTTCACAGAGAAAGCCAGCCACCTCGGTGATCCCTGGCTAACACGTGCCATATGCTAAATAAATAAATCTAGCCCATTTATAACTCTAGAGCTCTTCTGTACAGAAAATTCCACAATAGATAGAACTAAAATTGTTAGATTTATTCATGGGAAAGGATAGAGGGTTGGGGATAATGTCTTCAAAGTGGCTTCAGGCTTTTATTGGATTCATCCTCCTCCAAATCAGATTTTTTTTTAACCTGTTTTGGAAGAGCTTTAAGAGGTAACCTGAATATTATAAGAACCTATAAGAACTGAGCCACCCACTTTGTCTCTTAAAACCTCCCAAAGCCCCAAACAAGAAAAAGCAAATCTGAAACTTCAGCCGTTTCATCAACTCCTGTGATATTAAAAAAAAAAAAATCATTGATCATGGCCCCAAACAAGCCAGAAAGAAGAGTTGTGCTCCCAGGCTAAAAAAAAATTGCTCAGTTCTGCTTTAAACTATTAAGCAACTAAAATTAGCAAAGATGGCAACCTGTAGCATTGGGGGAGTTACTAAGCTACAACTTCCCAGCAGCCCTCACCTTTCTGTAATTCTTTTTGGAAGTGCTGGGAGTTGTAGTTCAGGAAAATCTCCATGAATTGCCTACTCTTAAATCTAAGTGCCTGCAGAACTTCCAGTCTGCAGTTCTCAAATCCATAACAAATGCACTGAAAGGAATAGTTGACAGGCTGCAAATAAAAGACAGAGCAGACTTCTTGTTGTTTATTGTGTCAAAGAGCAGAGCTAGAATTGAGGGGTGGAAATTGAATGCCCAGCTAAATGTTAGGATCAAGTATCTAGTGGTTAGAGCTTTTCTGAGAAAGGAACAGTTTTCTCAAAAGATGCCTGGCTCTCCTTCATCAGATATACCGTATTTTTCAGACTATAAGATGCTCCAGACTATAAGATGCACCTAGCTTTTGGGGAGGAAAACAAGAAAAAAAAACCTGCCTCTGCCTCCCAGCAATTTGCCTCCTTGCAGCAAACAGCAAACAGCCTGGTCAGCTTCAGCACAGCCTGATTTAGCACGTGCAGCTGATTGGCGGTTGGATCGGCCTCCCAGAATACCTCTGATCAGCTGTTCCAGACTGCGGGGATCGCCACCGCCTGGAACGGGCTGAAAACAGGATGCGCGGAGGCTGAAAATGGGGCGTGGGGAGGCGGTGATAGGTGGTGTTGGCGATGGGCGGCGATGGCGCCAATGGGCGGCGGCAATCCCCGCAGCCTGGAACAGTTGATCGGAGATATTCCGGGAGGCCAATCCAACCGCCAATCAGCTGCTCGTGCTAAATCAGGCTATGCTGAAGCTGACCAGGCTGTTTGCTGTTTGCTGCAAGGAGGCAAATTGCTGGGAGGCAGAGGCCGAAGGGTGGGGGCTGACGGGTGGGCGGGGCTTCAGCAACATTCGCTCTATAAGACATTTCCACCCACTTTTTGGGGAGGGGAGTGCATCTTATAGTCCGAAAAATACGGGTAGTTAAGATGAGACATGAAAACCTTGAGTTAGGGACTTTAAACAGCAGCCTACACTGTGACTACATGTGTCTACATGGACTAGGTGGTTGAGCTAGATAATCTCCAGGTTCCTTTCTACAGCTCTGCAATTTAAACTGATATATTGTTGCATAGGTGGCCAACTGCTTGCAGCCACAGAAACTTTCGGTGCCAGCTGTGTGCTGTGTCAAATAAGGGGTCTGGAATGTGGGTAGCCCATGTCGAAGGGCGCCACTGTGCTTCAAGGTCTCACAAATAAATCAATGCTTTGAATTCCACTGCTAGTAAAGCAGGGTTTGTGTCCTTTGCAAAAAGCATGCAAATGTCCTTCATCACTCCAGAGGGCCATAGGTGATCAAATTTATTAACGCTCATCACAGCACTGACTTAAAAGTAAACAAGGGAAGGGGATTAAAACAGCTTGACAAAACAAGTAACTTTTTTGTTTGTTTGGTACTCTCTTTATCTCAAAAACTTTCCTAGTGGCCCATTGACAGCCTCACATAATAAAAACTTCAACTTTTGTACTAATCTCTATTTATTTTGTCTTGATATATTAAGGCTGAAATCAATGCCATTTACTAATACCCCAGTACACTTTGGCTGTATGCTCTTTTTCTGGCTTCATTCCATCTTTCTCAAAAAGAGAAATATAAACAGTGAGTGATGTGGAGTCAGCAGAAACCTGATGGCTGTAAAATTTTGTAGATTGATCAGTAATATACTTTCAGAATGTTATTTCCCCCCCCCTGTTGTCAAAGGATCTTAAGTGAGAATGAAGAGTATATCATCCGGGTGCATGCAGTTATAACAGAAAGAAGAGGCAGGTCTCTCTGTCTCTCTCTGTCTCTCTGTCTCTGTCTCTCTGTCTCTGTCTCTGTCTCTCTCTGTCTCTGTCTCTGTCTCTGTCTCTGTCTGTCTCTCTCTCTCTCTCTCTCTGTCTCTGTCTCTCTCTGTCTCTGTCTCTGTCTCTGTCTCTGTCTCTCTCTCTCTCTCTCTCTCTCTCTCTCTCTCTCTCTCTGTCTCTCTCTCTCTCTCTCTCTCTCTGTCTCTCTCTCTCTGTCTCTCTCTCTCTCTCTCTGTGTCTCTCTCTCTCTCTCTGTCTCTCTCTCTCTGTCTCTCTCTCTCTCTCT
>QLTV01000974.1:12617236-12629813 GCA_003457575.1 Thermophis baileyi
TAGAGAAAAGGAGGAACTTACCTGAGCCTTATTCCTCCAACCTTTTAGAAAGCTTTATGAATGATGTTTTCATCCAATTTTGAAAATGCCAGTGATTTTCTTTTGCTACCAAAGCAAAATTTGGTAGCAAAAGACATTTTCTGTCAAGGATTGTAATAACGTTTGGCCAAATACACATGAAATGCCACTGGAGTTGAGCCAATAAATTTAAATAGATAAATAAATATGGGACTTCAGCAAAAACATTAGTGCTGTCATAAGCCCTAGCACTTATATAGCCAATTTAGAAAGCTCAGACAACTTCACAGATATTGTTCTAATCTTTATACCAACTCTTTAAGGTAGATGGTAATGATGGTAATGATGATGACCATTTTGCAATTATGAAGCTGATAAAGATGTCTTTTTTTTCCATAGCAGACAAAATTCAGAAAGTCTCTCTGCACGAAAGCTCCTCATTAAAAAGAATATACATAGTTCAGAGTTGAAATATGAAGTTCTTAGTGCTCTCTGAGCTTGGTTGTTTGCTTGTAGACATTTCATTACCCAACTAGGTAACATCAACAGTGCAATGGACTTTGAGGTTTGCTCTATTTATATGCAGTAGCTTTCCCTGCCAGTAGTGGTGGGGATGTGGTTTCCTTCTTGGAAGTTCCTTAATTAGGGTACTGCTTTCTGCTTGTTTGTCTGGGGTTAATCCCAGTTTATTTGGGTGATGGTGCTGGAGAGGATGGGTGTTGGTCTTTTTGTTTCCTTTTTATGTTTTTATTATCTCTTTTGAATGTCATGTAAATGTGGTTTCTCTTTGTCTATTGAAGATTGATTTATCTGAATGCCAAACTTGCTGAAATTCCCTTGATTTAACTTGTCTAGCATGCTTAAAGTTTCCCAGTTGAAGTTATGCTTGAACCTGTCCATGAGTTGTGAGATTAAGAAGTTTTCATTGTGTCTTCTGAATGCTAGTTGGTATTCATGGATGCATTCTTATAGAATAGAATACAAAATAATAGAGTTGGAAGGGACCTTGGAGGTCTTCTAGTCCATGCTTTTCATCCTTCTTGTCAGCCCTCCCAGGTAAACAGACAGGAAAGATGAACTTATTGTACTTTGTTGTAAGGCTACATTAACAGAAACGTGAAAGTCTCAAAGTACAAAGTTCCCACCCATCATTTGTAAGTTCCTGATCCATTAGGGTGGGTCCTTTCTTTCTGTGACTATTAAACAATTGCTGGCTTATGCCGCTCTTCTCTTATTGTTCCCTAGGCAGAATTTCTTTCCTCAAGACCATTAATGCATTCCATTACACTTCTGCTTGTCATGGACTAGAATGGACTAGGCTACCAAAGACTAAGACTAGCAGAATGCATCCATGGACTGCAAGCAAACAACCTAGCTCAGAGAGCACCAAGGAAACCTGGGTTCTCAGTCACTAAGTCCCCCAGCTTGGAAAACTGGATCAGTTCAAATCATGGCCAAACAATGATGGTGGCAGTGGATTATCTAGTGAGGAGGGAGAGAAAGAGATTTCTCTCTCTAGGTTACTTTATAGTACACTCTATCTCCCTTCAAACCCATGCCTATGAGCAGCTATTGCTGTTGTTCACAAAGGGTATTAGGACTGGCAATCAGAATTGCAAAAAAAAAATCCTGTGCCTATTGATTTTTCTGGTAGCTCACAGAGAAGAAGAGAACATTTTACCTGGGGAAGAAAAAACGTTGTCCCTTCTGTAGGGTTGTACACTGCTTCACATTTGAATGCAAAATGATTCTTGATAGTATTTGCAAGTGTGAATGTTGCAATACAGCATATCCGAGCCCTTTCCAGCTGGTCAGTCACTCAGCTCATCTCTTGATATAATTCTTTTAGGGCTTGCTGTGTGCATACTGCCAAGTGGTGTGGAGAAACCTAGTACTCTGCCTTCTTTTTATAGGTTTATCCTGAGCAGTGAGAATTTGAGCTGAAGTAGGTTTTATCAACTTAAGTATCATCCCCATGGATATATTTCAACTCTAGACTTTCCCAGTCGCAAGGGCATAACTGAGAATTCTGGAATCTATATAGCACTCGGTTTCTTACCTCTTGGTGGTATACTTTGATGGCTTTTACAACTATAAAGTACCACTTGATAAATACAAAAGCACTAGTTCCAATTTGTGTCTAGCATGAAGTGGAGTATCTCAAAAAGAGCTAAAACTTGTTAAGAAATTCCAGAAACCTGGAAATACAGCACTTTTATTTTATTTCAAACATTTATATAGTTGCTCATCTTATAACAAAATCTGGTTTATTTCTCAATCAGGAATGTTAATACAATATCAATAATAAAACAATATAAAACAATATTAAAACTATTAAAACCATTTATATAAAACTTTTGTTCCTGTAACCTTTAATTGGGTGAAACGCTGCACCATAGGGCAACAATTTTTGAACCAAGGTACAAATGGGCTAATTTACAGTAAATCTGGGAACCATAACTCCCATGGAATTGAAATGTGGCAAATTTTTATAAAAGATTTTATGATATCACATGATCATAAAACAGTTTATGACATAATACAAAATGTCATAACACATTTCCTCTGCTGATGTTTGACTGTGCTTTTCAGTTCAACATAGACTATGTTCAAGGCAGATACATCTCTGAATGTAACCCAACTTTCCAATGAAGGTAGTACATTAAAAGTTCTGTCAGGGTTGAAAGCATTGAGGAATCTGGTGAGGAAATATTTCTGAAAGGATGACCCAATGGAATCATGGGTTGTCTTGTAAATACTAAAACAAAACCTTGAAACCAAGTTAATCTTTCACCTGGTTGGAGAATGTTTATATAGCTCTTGGTACGGGAAATAATCATTTCAAATCTCCTACATCACAAGGTAAGTAATACAATGTACAGCATCATATATTATAGAAAATTTATCCTTGTTTCTCATGCAAGAAGCAAATAGTTGCCCCCTCTCAATAAAAAATATAACACCAAGTCAACATATGCCTCTAATAATATTTTTAATATCCAAGAAGCACAAGCTGCTGTTGTAAATGAAGGTACTATTATAATATGTTGAGCCATGAAGTATTTCTCATTTTATCTTTTCACCTGTTAGACAATTTATTTTTTATATACTCGCTTTATTGATGTGACAAATAGTTCTTGTTTACCACTGTCTGTTTAGCTTTCTCAAAGTATACATTCCCCACAGTGCACTAAGAAGCAGTCTCATGGCTCAGGGCAGGAACTTATCTGTCAGGCAAGAGATGAATGAATTACAATTCTCTTCATTCACTTTTTGACCAGTTGTTTTTTTATATTTTTGATCCTGGTGTCGTTCTGAACAAGCCTTGTGACTGGAGATGGTGGTGGTGGTGCACTAGTAGTATTTTCCCAAGTATTTCAAAGTCTTCTAATTTTACTTCAGTTTTAAGTATCTTATTCACTGTTTTGCACTTCACTGTACAATAAGTAGAGTATGAGATTATTTTAAAGCGGAGTAGCAAATCTATGTAAGATAAGGTTATCTATCCAATGGTTTCTAATCATGATGGCTATATATTACCTTCGGAACCAGAGATAGGAGGTAAATGCAAATGCTATTTAGCTTACATGAGAAACACAATCATAGTTTAGATCAGGGGTGTCAAACTCACGTTGTCATGGCAGCGTGACGTGACGTATCGGGACTTTTTTCCCCTTCGCTAAATGGGCATGGGCATGGCCAGCACGTGACGCATCTGGCCCGCGGGCCGCAAGTTTGACAGCCCTGGTTTAGATGGAGATCTTTGGTCTAATCTAGGAATGTTGGCTTAGTTGTTAAACCAGTCTTCAACATCACTACATTATTACTCGGCATCTGCAAAATAAAATTAATATTGCTTTATCTTCCAGAATCGTTGTAATACTCAGAATATAGATATATGACACGATCTCTGCACTTACCATTAAAACAATATAAATATATCATATTTATTATTATAAAAAATAAATTGGGGAGCATAACAATATTTGGGGACAGGAAGATGGACATCCCATTTCAATAAACAGTTCAATAGTTTACCATTTCTCTTGAATCACACATGTGTCTTTTTCAAGTTGAAATGAATTTATACAGATTCAAAAAAAATCATTCTGTGCTAACAAGATTAACCTGGTGGTTGTTTAAACTGAGACCAAATAAATTGGGTACATAAGGTTTCCTGGATCATTGAATAATCAATCCAATCAGTAAATGAACACAATTGAACGCATTTGGGACTATTTAATTATTTCAGACTTTTCAGAGGGGAGGAAAGCCTCCCCTCTGTAAACACATTTGTACTTTGGCAGCAAATTCCATCAAACTTCCATTAGAAAGGGATCCCCATGCCAGTAGGCTGAAACGGAATTGCCCCAATATCACCATCTTTGTGGATAACTGTCTGACAGTAGCATGTGACCCTCATATTGAAAAGCGATAATGTGCACATTTTGACATAACTACCAGAAGTTCCCAGAAGGATGGAAAAATCTAAGTTTCCCAATCCCTGAAGGTAACATAATCCTGAGTTTATATCAGATGCTTTATGGGAGTTTATTGGAATATCCAGCAGAGTTCATGTCGTGTGTCATAAGGTAAAGCCTGTTCATTGGTGATTTAGTAGCAGCATGTGCCAGTGTTCCTGTAATTTATAGAGCACAGATGGTCAGGGATTGCTTCTGCTGACTTGTACCTCAATAAGAAATGAAGCCCCAAGTGTGATGTGCTAGGGATGCTGCCGGTTGATTTTGCAACATTATATGCTGATACAGAGATCTCTTCTAATGTTAAAGATTCCAGCAATTTTGCAGTTTAAAGGGCTTACTTGGAAAAAGAGGGCAAGTGCAAATCAAGGCAGATACAAATGAACTTCATGAAAGAAAAATGAATTTTAGGAATTATAGCTTCCTTTCTTTCCTTTCTCTAGGGTTCTGTCATCTGGTAAATCAGTCAGAAGCAAAGGAGAACTCTATTATTCTTCCAAAGCTAGCATTTGGTTTCCACTGAACTTAGTGCTTTTGTTTCTGAGGTTCAACTGATGGCAAACATTTCTAGGCTAAATTAATTTCAGGGACAGCGTAAAGCATGGGAACGTAAACATGGCTACTTCTATACGGCTACTCAAAATAAATCCAATCAAGCTTTGTGCCACTTTGTAGGGATTCATTCCAGATAAACCTACAGATATTCTGGTGTCTAACCAGAGAGCCACTTTGTCTCACATACTGTCATGTGTTATGGTGAAGAGGCAAGTATATATTTACTTTTCTACCATAACATTATGGGGGATTGTGGGACAGCTGCCTAAATGTATGATCTCAATCAAAATGTTCTTCTATTCTGATTGTTTGCTCATCTAAAAACTCATTTTTCACTGATGGCTAGGATTGGATCAGCTTAGCATTTTTATTTTTCCTAACAAACAAGATGGACAGAATTACCAAGAAACAGAAATTTCATAATGTTGGTTTACTATACTAGGAAGAATATTGAATACTTCAATATTGAATGCTTAAATATTGAGTACTGAATACTGAAATATCCTTGCCTTGCTTCTCCTTGCTTGTTTCAGAAAAGTCACAAAGTAAATGACTGGAGCATTTAACTAAACTGAATTTTCTACTTAGCCTAACTTAGGTCACAGAGTTGTTTAAGTGATAAAATACAGGGAGAACCATGTATACCATCTCACAAGATGCACATGAAATAACTAAAAGGGTTGTTTTGGATTATAGGTTCCCCATCTTATTTCATCAGTAATACCTTACTGAGAAATAACCAAGAGAAATAAATACTATTGAACTGAGGTGCTGAAGTAACATTTTGAGAACACCTTGAATCACAAGAAAATAATTAGGTGCTAGATGAAATAAATTCAAAATGCTCATTAATAATGACCTGAGGTTTAAATGTTTTACAAAACATAAGACAGTGGCTTTAAAGTATCACTGAAGATAGCAGCAGGAGCTTACAAGAACTCAAAGAAGCTGTTGTCAGACAATCTTGGCAAAATGATGGCCACCAGGTTACAAGGAATTAGAAGCAACTTAACAGCCATGACAAATTTCCACCAAACTTTTTGGTCTGACATTTAGTCTAGTACATGGCCTTGCAACCTTTTGGCTTGCCTGGGCCGCATTGAGTGAAGAGGAATTGTCTTGGGCTGCGTATAAAATATATGATATAGTTAATGTATATAAATCACACAATAATGTTAGAAGTTTACAATCATTACTAGCTTTCCAGGGCTGCATGCAGCCCATAGGCTGCAGGTTGGATATGCCTAGCCTAGTGGTTAGGTCACCAGTCTACAAACCAAGAAACCAAACTGAGTTTTAGTCCTGTCTTAGGCGTGAATGCTGGCTAGATGAGTGGGCCAGTCACAATCACTCAGCCCAACTCACTTCACACACAAAATGGGGGGGGGGGGAATAGGAGGAAGAAGTATTAGATATGTTTGCCATCTTAAATGGTTTATAGAAATTATTAAAGGCAGGATAAATAATATAAAAAAAAAGCTTTGGGATATTCTAAATTTATCTGTGAATTCAATCACATTAAGAACACATTTATATTCACATATTATATTTCTTCCAAAAAAAAATTGGCTTGTTTGCTTTTTAAGAAACACCACCACAGTGAGCTTCTTTGAGGCTGTTTGCATCATCTTAGGATGGTGCAGACATTCCTTCTCTACTTTTCAGCAAAAAACAAAACATTGCAGGAGGTGAACCAAAAACTGTTGCTGGAGAAATGGGCAGCCGTAGTCATAAGCAGCAGGAATGCCTTCTGCCTTACCCGGTGATGATGTTCCTGACAGTCTTGCTACAGATCACCAGCTGGGGTGTGTCAGATTCCATTTTCTCAGAGCTATGTTGATTTACACCAACTAGTCCATTGTCTGCTTTCCTACTTTGGACCGACAAATTATCTGGCTAAAGGAATGTGTCTTCTGCGTGCAATTTGTCAATGAACGTAAAGCATAGCAGTTATACCAATGAGCTGATGATGCTCATTCATCCTGGGAAGCAATAGAAGGAGCTAAGCTACTAAGTCTAAACTATAGATATCTCCCAATTACTATCTATCATATGCTTTTGTGTTAGAAATAGTTTCCTCTTCCATTCACCTTAGAAGCTGCTGACGGATGGATTGCCAAAAACTGAGTCAGCGCAGTCTTTTCATATTTTGGTTCTTCGAATTTTGGCTATTCCGACTTTAAATAATAGAAGACCATTGTTGATTGTATCTTTCCAGAGTTATTTATTGGCAGAATGATTTCCAGGTAATACTTTGTGAAATAATGAATACTACCAGTATTTTGGCATAACAGATATTTCCCCAGAATTAGAATAGAAATATATACATTTATAAAATAAAAATGAGGAAGATAATAAACTGTTGTCTACATGTCATTTAGTAATTCATCGTGGACTTCATTGCCTGCTCCTTTGAATGCATTATATCAAGGCAGGAAATCTATTGTCCATGATCAGTTTCAGATCTGTTCTGAAAAAGTTGGCTAGCAAAACACAAATATAATTTCATTGTTTCACAAGGCATTGCCTGGAAATCAATTCAACAGTATATCTGACATATCCAAAAATATCCAAACTGGCAGAAATCATAATTAAAAAAACCAAACATTTTAGAAATAGATATCCAAATCTTGATAGACAGCATTAGGGACTATTTTGAATATGGAAGATATTTATTGTATGATTATACATACCATTTCCTTGGTATGTAGAATGGTCCCATACATTGAAGTACAGTCAACCCAGTGCCTTCCTAACATAATCAACTTGTAGCTCCCAGAATTCCCACTATGGCCACGATAACCATGAATTCTGGAAGTTACAGTGCCAACACACATTTTTTTTTAAAAAAAAATCAACGTATATAAAATACACCCTGATAAACACAGGTATGTTAAAAGGTGGTTTTTTTAAAATCATAGTATGAAAGGCCTGATGATGTCTGAGTTTTGAATAAGTCAAATTTAGATAGCAAAAAATTTGATGAGAGATTTTGCAATAGGGAGAAAGAAATAGGGGCAAAGAGGATTAGAATTAAAAACAAAAGTATCTCACATATATCAGAGACCAGAAGAAGAGCTGTAAGGCAAATAAAACTGACAGCTTCTCAAAACTCAGGTGGCACTTTCTCTTTCCAGTTAATTACAATTTTAATTACACGGCTTCTTGTGACTCTTTCATACCTAATAAAGTAGACACTATGGGACACCAAACTTAGGTTTTGCTTGAACTGCAGGTGTAAGACTCAGCAGGAGATATAAATCAACTTCTTAAACATATTACCCGGATGTGTTCTGAGTTTTAGTTCCCATTTACTTGTAAAAGTGTCTTTGCTATTGTCCTTTAAGAAATGTTTAAAAAGTTTGACTATGATGCCTTTTCACCTAATTATATTCTGAATTTTTGCTAGTGAGCCAGTCCCATTACAGTGAAAAATGGGGAATTGAAGGTAGCTAAAAAGTGAGTTAATTGTGAAGAATGCAAAATGACATTCAACTACTTAGCTAGAGTGCAATGCTCGTCTTGTTCTGTGGCTTCTGGTAGGAGGTTTGGCAGGGGTTGTGTATCAGAGGTGGGTTCCTCCCGGTTCGGACCGGTTCGCTCGAACCGGTAGCGACCCGCTGGTGACGTCACGATGACATCACGGATCCGGTTTGGTGGGTGCCGGTCCATGGGCGCCGCCATCTCTTTTTTTAAAAAAATTTTAAAAAAAATTTCTTCTGCGCATGCGCAGAAGCTGAGTTTCCGGCACTGCACATGCGTCACCATCTTGTTTTTGGCTTTTTTTTTTAATTTTGCACTGCGCATGCGTGTGCCCACGAGGCACGGCCACGCAGCGCGGGAAGAAGCGAACCAGCAGCGAGGTAAGTTAGAACCCACCCCTGCTGTGTATGCACCTGAGAGGCCATAATGCACAATGTAAAATTAGAAATCTCAAGAGTAATAGAGACACAGAAAACTCTATAGTGTCCATGGTAGAAATGGGCCATATTATAATTGTTTTAAAAACCATCTGAAGCTCATCTAATCTTCTTTTAAATTTGGCACTTAATGTAGTGTTATGCAAGTAATGTGGGAAACAAGGGAGGAACAGCTTGAGAAAGCAATTTAGTGAATAAAGCAATAATACAGATAAGAAAGACAGGTGTAGATGTGAACAAGGAGCAAATGATCTGTTGGGACATCATTAGCTGATTAATTTAACCTTGCTCTTATTGTGGAAAAACTCCACTTTAAGAAGAAACATTTAAGAGGATAAGCAGTCCACAAGGAAACAAAGAGATTTTTTTAAAATGATGTGAATAATTGTACATGAAAAAGCATATGACAATTTTGTACTTCAGTGAAAGCTTTGCAGGGAAGGAATGTCAAAAAAAAATAGTTTTCCCTGTATTTTACATGAAATGTACTTAATTCACAAATCTCAAATGACTAAAATTCATATATAACTGGACCGCAGCACTTTACATTCTGAAATCTATACTGAACTATATATAGGAAAACAATTAAAATGTGAGCCTAAATTGAGTATAACAAATAAGTAGGCTCACAAAGTGTACATGTGGGCAAACTTTCATTTTGAGAAATTGCCCTATAAACAAAGCACACATTAGGGAAAGCATATTAAAAGGAATATACAAAAAAACAATTACTGTTTTTGAGATATTTTTAAACAAAATCAAAATTCGAATGCAGCTAACCCAAACCTCCAGTGGGAGATCCATATTTGAAATAAGGAGAAATTTCCTAACTGCGAGAACCCTTAAGCAATGCAACAGTCTGCCTCCAGAAATCATGGGTGGCCTATCAGTGGAAGTTTTCAAGAAAATATTGGATAGCCATTTGTCCAGGATGGGATAAGGGCAGGAAGTTAGACCAGAAGAACTCCAAGGTCCATTCCAACTCTATGATTCTATGATATGTTTCCTCTTAAAACTTGATTCTAATTGTTAGAACACCAAGTCCACATAACAGTGATTTGCTAAGTCTTTCATTGGAATCTTTCTCAAAAAGGAAGGTTCCTTGGTGTTTGAAAGAAAGGCTGAGATTGATTCAGATTCCTCTTGTTCTGCCTTCATTCCATTTAGATGCATGTTGATTTCTGAACTGGGAGTGGCTATTGCTGCAGTGATACTACTACCCTGTTTCCCCCAAAATAAGACATCCCTGATAATAAGCCCAATCGGGCTTTTGAGTGCATGGCAATAAGGCCAAGCGCTTATTTCAGGTTTCAAAAAAATATAAGACAGGGTCTTATTTTCTGGGAAACACGGTATATTGTTGACAGCTCAAACTGTTTGCCTCATGCATAGAAAACAGAGATATGCAATCCTGGCAGAAAGGCCTGAATAGTCTTTTTTTTTTTTTTTTTAGTTTTATGGGATAGCTTTGATCTTCACTGAGAATAGGAAATGCAATTTTGCTCTCAGTAATAGTACTGATTGTGTTTGAGCTTTCAGATGTTCAAAGTTTACTTCAAAGTTATTTATATCAGAAGTTTCATGGGTTCCCAGGGGTCAAAGTTTTGACTTGTTAATGCATTTTATGCAACCATGAGCACTGTTTCATGATATGATTTCATCTGACTTTGTGAAATACTGTAATTATGCAATGCTAATTGCAAAACCTACTTCACCCTGAAGTACAATGGGAAACTTTGGACATGAACTCTACAGCAGGGTAGGTTTATAGAGAGGAAATATAATCAACAAGAGAAATATATTCCTAACTAAATATTTTAAGGCATATGTCTGTATATGCGCATTACACATGCACACAGAAATCATAAGTTCTTCTGATCTAGTTGAACTTCAAGTTCATCAAGGCAATGGTATAAATCAATGCTTTATCATGTACTACTACACATGATAAGTAGTGGGCAAGAAAGTAGCAGGATGTGCATGTTGGACATCACCGATATCAAGGTGCAATAGAACTAATTCGTTATGACAAAGTAACATGATCTGCAGGAGGCCAGAAGCATGGCTTTTTAGTATATTCCTCTTTCATTCTACCCTCATTTAGAGGTACAATATACCCCATGAACTTTCTTTCGCTTGCCTTTGTATCAGAGTTGTAGCATCAAGAAAGCTGGCTGCCTTGAAGCTAAAGTGATTCAAGCTAGGAGTTTATGGTGACAGAAAAATCACAAATCTTTTTTCTTGGAACTTCAGCAAATGTTCAGTGACATCTCCTGATTTTCCAGTTTGGCAGCTGAGGAACTGAAGCTAAAGACCTCCCAAAGAAAAGTATTATAGTTGTAATAGTGACAAAGGTGCTATGGAGGAAAGCAAAAAGCAAACATTGAATTGCTTGCCTTCTCCCATAGAGTTCAATTATTAAAGAGAAAGAATCACTTTCAAAGCCAGCACTTAATAGAATGCATTGATTGGGTTCACTTAATTCAGCATAAACCTGATTACTTTTCACTTTAATCTCCCTTAGTTAAGGAAGGGCCTCCCAATACTATAACCATCTTTCTCCAAACCCGCTGAACCTTTTGAACTACAGCTCCCATTACTGTTAGCCTTCCTCGACAATGAAGGTAAATTAGTTATATGTGCACTAGGGCTGGGTTTGAATGAGTTGACAGAGATAATCAGCCTGTTTCAAGTAGCTCAATAGGACTTAAACATTACTCTGCTCTTTTTACCCATTTTAACTAGTCTTCTTTTTTTCCCTTTTTTTCTTTCTCTTTCCTTTTTCTCTTTCTTTCTCTTTCCTTCCCTCCTTCCTTCCTTTCCTTCCTTTCCTTTCCTTCCTTCCTTCTTTGCCTTCAAGTCAATCTTGATTCTTGGTGATTGCCTGGACAAGTCCCTTGTCCCTCTTTCTCTCTTTCTTTCTTGTTAGATTCCATTGTGGGAGACATTACAATCGCTAATAACTAAATCTGTGCATATAGGATTCCTCATTAATTGGATTAATTCATGTTCTGTTGCTAGAGGTTCCATGCTGCAAAGCCTTAGGTGTTGAATATCATAGCCAATTTGGGGTAGTTTTCACTGTTGTGTAAATTATATATGCATTTAATGTGTGTGTGAATGTGGTGGGTTGTGAATGTGTGTGTGAATGTGGTGGGTTGTCTGGTTTGACTGTGAATGGAAGAGTATGTCTGATTGGTTGTGTTGGTGAGAATGGGGGAGCCGGGGGAGGGAAATGGAGCCCCCCCTGCTGAGTGTACTAACAGAAGCAGATGGGGGCCCAGATCTGACCCTGGGCTTGGGATGAATGATATTGTCGGCCTGCCGGATAGAGGGGGGGGCAGTGAGGTGGGGGATGGGATCTCAAGGAGGGTGGCGGGTTGGAGCATCCCAGTGGTGGTTGGGAGAGGTAGGTATGGCGGGAACCCAAGGGGAGACCATGTGTGGAGAACTAGTACTCGCTCTCAGGCTGCAATGCCAGATCGATTGTGAACAAAGCCCCTCTCGTCCGGGATTTAATCCTGGAGGAGAGAGCAGATCTGGCATGTATAACCGAAACCTGGCTGGGACAGGAGGGGGGTGTTCCCCTTTCACCCTTTCAGA
>QLTV01000974.1:12633773-12670073 GCA_003457575.1 Thermophis baileyi
ATAGCTCCCGGTGACCGGTAAGATCCCACACGGTTGGGCTCCTCCAGGTCCCCTCAGCTAAGCAGTGCCGGCGGGCGGGCCCGCGGGGGAGGGCCTTCTCTGTAGCCTCTCCGACTCTGTGGCACCAACTACCCCCCGAGATCCGTACTACCCCCTCCTTACTGGCCTTCCGTAAAGCCCTTAAGACCTGGCTTTTCCGGCAGGCCTGGGGCCAATAGTTGTTCTGATTGGCCCATGCATGGTTGCGTGAATGTTTTATTTTAAATATAGTTGGGGTTTTTTTTTTTCCCCTTTCTTTTTTAAATTGTTTTTATATGTTTTATTTTTTTATGATGTAAGCCGCCCAGAGTCCTTCGGGAGTTGGGCGGCATATAAATTTTATAAAATAAATAAAATAAAATAAATATACATTGTTCCTATTAGAGTTCCAACTTCCTGATACTTTTCCCAATTCTTTCCTTTTTCATTTTGCAGCTAATTCATACATTTTTAGGCTAGGTTAGACTATCCATCCAAATATCAGTGAGGAATCAAATCATTTAAATTCTCTACTTTCTCCCAGTTAAAAATCTACACCGCTGAAGGAGTACAGGAGTTCCTGGTTTATCCATCTGTAATACAGCAGATTTCTTATCCTTCGATAATTGCTTTTTTTCATAAAGTAGGCCTATCAAACAATAGGAGAGAGTTAGAGGAAAATTTTTATCACTCCAGAGCTGAGAAAAGGCCTTATTGCACAAGAATTCTTCACCCTGCATTTTATCTGTCTCTACTTTTGTAAGCTTGGTCCTCTCCAAAGAAGCAACAATTCTTACAAATTCAGTGAAACAACTAACTAGTGAGAGAGAAACACATTTTTAAAAAAACAAAATCCAACTTGGTAAAATGTTCATAAGGGTAGCTTAGTACTTCCATGTGTTGAAGCTACTATAAAGGCAATCATTCCAATGGCCACAATAGAGAAAAGGCCCCAGTTATCATCTCTTTTGTTCCTCACTGTCCTCGTGGGCCTTTGAAAGCAGTTTCATATTGCAGAGCATGTGGTACATATCACTAGGTTATTCTGTAACAAGAACAATGGTTAAAACTAATGTCTTCCATATCCTATCTTCAGTAATTGAGGATAGTAAATGAAGACATATGCCATTCGGAAAGGGAAAAGAATGAAAAATAAATATTTTGACATACTGTACAAAAAAATTGATAATACACAAGAATTACCAGGGAGATTCTTTCCTCTTTCAATTCTATATCTTCCAGAAATACAGGTTTGAATCTATTTAATAATATAACAAGACAAATATTAAGAAGGTAATCATTACACTTAGAATTCATTATCCCTACATCTACCATCAATCATTTCCAATGAGCCATTTTCGTCATGACACAACATTTAGTGTTGGTCAGTTGTGGAAGCAGGGGAAGATCTACAAAAATAGAGCCAGTGGAGTCACACTGTTATCTAAATTCCATAGGAGGAATACTCTAATTCTATATTCCTTTAGGAGTTTGCTACCTTCCAGGTCTGTTGAAAGAATGTGGCCATGGAATTTCTGGAAATTATAGATCCAAATCAACTGGAGAAATTCAGATTAGGAGTGGCAAATCCAACATTTGCATGGCTGGATCAGAAGTGGGTTCCTCCCAGTTCGGACTGGTTCGCCCGAATTGGTAGCGACCTGCTGGCGACATCACAGTGACGTCACGGATCCGGTTCAGTCAGTGCTGGTCCGTGGGCACCGCCATATATTTTTTTTTTTTTGGAATTTTTTTTTGGGGGGGGGAATTGGGGGGGTTCCTTCTGTGCATGTGCAGAAGCTGAGTTTCTGGCACTGCGCATGCATCGCCATCTTGTTTTTCGCTCTCTTTTTTTTGGCTTTTTTTATTTTTTGGCACTACGCATGACTGGTGCGGGAGGAAGCGAACCGGCAGCGAGGTAAGTTAGAACCCACCCCTGGGCTGGATACTAATTTTCCAGCAAAAAAATAAAATAATGGTAAAGGAACATGCTGCTGAATCTGTGCTACAAAAACACGATAAGCTTAAACTAAATATGGAGGATAAACAATTAGTAACTAAGAGCTAATTGACAACCACTTAACCTGGCATGGAAAAGTTATTTCTTCTTTTTCTTTTTTAGAGTAGCTGTTACTGGTTAAAGTAACTGTCTCAAGCAACAGTGATCTACAGAAAGCCCAAGACCAGAAACGTGTGATTCAATATGTTTATTTACGATACAGTACCCCTAGTTCTGTAATAGAATGAGAGTAATTGTTCCTAATTTTCTTTCTTCCTTTGGTTTAGAAATGAGAAAGGATTTCCTCTTAATCTGTATATATNTATATATATAAAAACATGCATTTGTTTTATTTTGTTGGTTTAATATTTTTGATTGTTAAACAATTCATGCTATACTGTATGTTATTGTGTAAAAAATGCTCTGAGCTTTTTAGAGAGGAATAACTGTGCAACAATAATTTGTTATTTCTGAATATTCCAAATGCATACATCAGTGGTGGGTTGCTACCGGTTCGCCCCAGATCAGGCGAACCAGTAGCAGCGACAACGGAAGGTTCCACCCACCCGCTCGGACGTCTCTGCGCATGCGCAGAAGCTTCTGCACATGTGCAGAAGCGCCCCCCGCCCGCGCGCGCTCCCAATAGCGAACCGGTAGCGAAGATAATTGAAACCCACTACTGGCATACATATATGGGTTTCAAAGTAAATTATACTTTACAAATATAATTCTGAAAACAAAATACAAACAGTATGCAAGTGAAAGATTGGGTTTAAACGGTTAGTTGTACTTACAGTAGTTCCCATTGTATATTTTAGTGAGAAAAATCAGTCTTTTTTTAACTGAAGATACTAATTCAATGCTGAGAAAATTCAGCTTAATCTGGACCCAATTCAAATACTGTATCAGTACAACAGAATACATTTTACAGCAAGTTTAGTTTATTGCACTGTGAAAAAAAAAGCCTTAGGACTTAGAACATGTTCACCAACATGTTCGTCATGTGGCCTCAGACTGGAGCAATGTGTAAGGACTTTGGGATCTCAGAACAACCTGCCAATTTTCTGAAGAACTGTAGGAGGCTATTCATGATGCTGGGAATAAGAGAGTTTTTAAAGTAGGGATGCAAACCAGAGCTTTCCATATGTAATAATTCTTCCCAAAACACACCAAGATCATGCTGCCAAAATTCTGCAATTATCCACTAAATTTCAACAGACAAATACTATGTAATCTTACCATGTTTTTCCTTCAGTTGAAACTTAAATAATGAAGCCCAGATAATGTGTAAAATTGTAAAACTACCGGTATTACTAAAAGGAGCTCCAGATGTGACCAAATCAAGCTTTGGCTTCCCTAAATTATCATTTCTAAAATTAACCAGTCCCCCCCCCCCCCCCCCCCCCCCCCGCCGTTTCTTATATTCAAGACAACTATCTGAATTTCAAGTGAAAGTATCACACAGGACCCAATGTCCTTTTTATTACTTTTGGCAATACACCAATCCCGCTGCTTCTGATTCATGAACCTACATTCTGGGCAGTAATGTTTCTGATGGTAGCAACTGCTGTATATTAGTGTATTCCATGCTATATCCACAATACTTTTTTTAAATAATGGGCAAAAATTGCACAGTGAGGATAGGAAAAATTACACTCTGATTTCACTTTTACAAAATAATATCATGAATTCAGTTCAGAGGGTAGGTAATAAAAAAAAGATTTATATGTTGAAGAAACACCTGGTGCTTGTTTAAAATCAAAACAGGTAATACAACCTGTTCACTGGAAGTATAATATACAGGTAGTCCTCAACTTACAACCACAATTGAGCCCAAAATTTCTATTGTTAAGTGAGTCATTTGTTAAGTGAGTTTGGGCCCATTTTACGACTTTTCTTGCCACAGTTGTTAAGTGAATCACAGCAGTTGTTAAGTTAGCAACCTGGTTGTTAAGTGAATCTGGCTTCCCCATTGACTTTGCTTGTCAGAAAGTTGCAAAAGGTAATCACATGATGCTGGGACACAGCAAAGTTCATAAATATGAGCCAATTGCCAAGCATCTGAATTTTGATCACATGATCATGGGGATGCTGCAAAGGTTGTAATTATGAAAAATGGTCATAAGTCACATTTTTCAGTGCCGTTGTAACTTTGAACATGTTGCGGAGAAAAATAATTAGAGGTGACATGATCTTGTTTCCCTGCTCTCAATTCTCAATAATAAGACCGGAGTCCAGGAAAGAATAAAAGTAATATATTTGCATAACAAAAATAAGAACACCTAAGTCTGTGTCTACATGGTGAAGAACAAAGAGAACAAAGGAAAGAATTAACACATGCGCAGTACAGGTATCACATGAGAACTTCATATCAGTATACAGTGTCATTTCAGAATAAGAGTCCTGCTGACAAATTAAAATGAACGTAGTGACAGAACAGTCACTATGTGAACTGTTGTAAGTCAAGGACTACCTGTATTCTGTACTTTACCACAGTTTGTGCCTCCACATTACCAAAATGCTGCTTCTGACCTCAGATTGTCAAACATCAAACATTGTTGTGAGGAAATTACATCGGGAAAAGTTTGAGCATTAATTTGTAAACATTCTCTTGCTTTCAGATATTTTCCTGATCTTCCCTTTCCAATTTTATATTTTGGAAGCCATAGTCTTTGAGGCATGATATGTCAATGCTTACTTGTTAGCTTGATTTCTTTTAAAAAAGAATTTAAATTATTAGGAATCAGTGGTGGGATTCAAATTTTTTTACTACCGGTTCTGTGGGCATGGCTGGGTGGGCATGGCTGGGTGGACATGTGACTGGGTGGGCATGGCCAACTCGATGTCACTCATGTCGAGGGGCGCTTCGCCTCGCCTGGCTTCTCATGACCATGGGGATGCTGCAATGGTCGTAAGTGTGAAAAACAATCATAACTCACTTTTTTCAGTGCCATTGTAACTTTGAATGGTCACTAAATGAATTGTTTAGTCAAGGATTACCTGTACAAAAATACAAAAAGCTTCCTTGCTTGCAAAAAGCTGCCCTAAATACCAATCATTAGATTAGAAATACCTGCAAGCCAGTTACAAATCAGGCAGGGTGCCAGAGCACCTTGAGGAATTAAAATAGTTAAAATGCAATGATAACTATCAGCAGCCAACTCTTGCTCATAAAGTGAAACCCTTTAGCAGAGAGGTCATTTAAGCTCTTCAGAAAGTGGGTGGGCATATTTGGGCTACAAAATGCAGAGCTAAAGAGACAAATTAACAAATTAATATCTTGAGTGTGGGCTAATCCCATTCTCTTTAACTAGAATGAAGCAAAGGAGCAAACCCAGTAGCTGTTGCTTGTTAAACCAATTACCAGAACAAAGAGACACAGGAACTAGCCAGATTTCTAAAGCTGCTTATTTTCAGGAACAGAGATTAACCTTTTTCCTTCCAAACAAAGCTGAATAGGGAAAATTATCCCATCAATAAACACAGAATTAAACTTCACCAAAAACCAGTTTTAGACCAAAACTCAGAAAGGGTATGTAAACTCACGTTTGAATGTCAATCTTTCTAGCTAGCCAAGAAGCCTTGCTGAATGTCACTCATCTTGGTTCCTTGTCATTAAAAGCTTCTTTCCGGCAGCTCTGCTTCATTAATTCAATTATGTCTTCAAAGTGCTGATTGTTGCATCCCGGCTGGAAGAACTCCAGCAAGGGAGTATTTCGTCCCAACAGCAGTGTAAAAAGCTTAAAACAACCCTTTCCCTTTAAGAAAGTCAAGCCCCAGCAAAGTACCAGCAAAGAAAAAAAAAACCTCCGGAGAAGCTCAGGTGACAATAAGTCTAGGCGTACTACCAAGAATGTAATAAGGGTTAACGGAGAGGCAGTTTCTGTAAGCAGGGCAATAAAGATTAGGCTAGAAACAACACCAGAATGTTTCTTTCCTGCCTTCCTTACAGGATTAACCCTGTAAAGTGGAAAAAACCAAAAGGGGATTTCTTCTAACAACCGGTTCTCAGAACTGCTTAGAAAATTAACTACCGGTTCTAGCAAATAGGCTAGAACCAGTTGAATCCCACCTCTGATTAGGATTCATTTCTGAGTTTCTGTGTCTGGAATTTCAAAAAAGTAATACAAGTCCTCAGACTCTCTGGATCCGGGAACACATTCTATTTGGTTATCTTACTTATGTATTGTAATTAATTGTTACCTGTGTGTGCAAAAATGCACTTTGAACCATGAATGCTTCAAAAAAAATGGAAATGTTTACGACATACTGTGAACAAAACAGTTTTTTTTCTGCTCATTAAAGTAATTTAACATTCCTGAAAAAAGATAGCACTGTTACTAAAACTCACAATAAATTTAATAAGTAGATTTCTAAATAGAGACTGAAAGGCATTTCAATTAGAATACAATCCATGAAGCCTTCCCCTGTAATCATTTTCATATTTCCTGAGTAAACCAACCATTTCTGAATTATCAATCCGATGATCAACTAATATCTTCAGAGTAGTTCCAATAAAAGGGAATACCTGTGTCTCATGGTTGAACTGTAGAGTCCCTGGTGCTCTCTGAGCTTGGTTGTTTGCTTGCAGACATTTCATTGCCCAACTATGAAAGAGGACACTGATGATATTACCTAGTTGTTAATGAAACATCAGCAAGCAAACAACCAAGCTCAGAGAACACTAAGAACTCTGCATTTCAGAGTAGTTTTTTGCTGATTTTACACTAGTGATAAATTGTCATCTGGGAGTTACCTGAAATGAGCTTTTTTTTACCCTTGGACTCTCCTTGTCCCTATGATTTGGAGATGCTAATTGGGACACCAGTTTGATTTATTGCTTCATCTAGACCTTATTGTTTGAGTCTAAGTATGGAAAAAAGGTTAAATATTTTTAACTTCATAGTTATTTTTTATTATGTTATTCATTTTAATCTGTGTATTAAATATACTGTACTGCTTTAAGATAGCATTCTTCATAGGGAAATTGTATAAAATTATAAAAATTGTATAAAAATATACAATTTTTATACAATTTAAATATGAATACATTTAAGAAAGGAAAGTATTAAAAGGTTCACTGCTGTTATAGCCCATTGAGTCACTCCTAACTTTGGGAACAAGTTCATGCAGGGGTTTTTTAAGAACATTTCTGGAAGTGCCTTGCAGTGTCTTCTATATAAATCTGAGAGAAAATGACTGGTTCAAAGTCATCCAGCTGTCTTTCATGCCTACAAATAGGACTTGAATTCACTGTCTCCCAGCTTCTGATCCAGCACCTTTAACTACTACACCAACGTCTTGGTACATTCATGGGTCAAGCTATACATAAAACTGGTAAAAGTTAAAAAGACAGTATTTTTAGTAAATAGATTAGAAGTATATAAATATCAGTTTAAAAGCATAAAAGCATTTGATTTGGCAGATTAAGGATGCTGCAGAACCTGTCAACCAAGGAATGTTAGTGGCAGGGACTAGAAGATGAACTTTTTTCTGCAGTACCCCTGCTCTGTGGAATATAGCCGAGGTGGCGCAGTGGTTAGAGTGCAGTACTGCAGGCTACTTCAGCTGACTGCTAGCTGCAGTTCGGCAGTTCGAATCTCACCAGGCTCAAGGTTGACTCAGCCTTCCATCCTTCCGAGGTGGGTAAAATGAGGACCCAGATTGTTGGGGGCAATATGCTGACTCTGTAAACCTCTTAGTGAGGGCTGTAAAGCACTGTAAAGCGGTATATAAGTCTAAGTGCTATTGCTATTGCTAATATCTTCCCCTCCGAGACTAGAATGGCCTCAACCCTGTTGGCCTTTCATAAGGCTTTAAAAACGTGGGTGTGTTCCAGACCTTGGGATGCTGAATGTGTTAAGGGCCTCATTTTTTGGCTTTACTGTTAACTGGCTAACTAATATCTTGGCTGCTGTGCATATTTATTTTGGATATTTTTATTGTTTTTAAAATACTTTTCAATTGTTTTTAAACTTTTGGAATTGTAAGCCACCCAGAGTCATTGGTTGAGTTGAACAGCTATAGAAATTAAATACATACAGTACATACATACATACATACATACATACATACATACATACATACATACATACATCTAATTTGAATTGAACTGAACTTTTTATCAGCAACTGCTTTAAGAATATATTCAACAAAAGTAATTATAATTTAATTTCAGGACTAGCTAAATTAATCTGTTCATGGAGAACCGTAGGTAAGTGTAGAGAAATCTTCACCAGATTTATACTATGCACCCAAATTTCATTTCCATCTTCTGGAATATCCTTCGGAAACTGGCATATGGGAAGTCACAGGAATTTTATGTATTACAGATGCTGGTTTTAGAATAACAAATCGTTCAATCTACAGACCTGCCCAGAGTGATGCTTTGTATTTAGATTTGCACCTCATTAAACCCTTTACTATAGAAGTGATAAATCTGGGTCTGATTAACATTTAGAGATTCAGTTTGCTTATAGCCAGATGACTCCATCTTATTCTTTTGAATGAATGTGCCTTTTAAGAAAAAGGAAGGAAAAAATTGATAATTGATTACAGAACTATGCTATTTGGAAATTCATTTTATTAGTCTTTCATTAGCTCAATATTAGCTTTTGCCGGGCATTTTTAATTAGTACTGTGTAATAAAAGGATCAAAACAACTTTATGGTGGATGCTATTAATAAGAGAAAGAGTACTTTCTTAAAAGTAACCCTTGGTTGAACTGGTTTAGGGAAGAAATCCTAATCCCATTTTATATTTAAAGATGTTTTCAATGCATTATCTGTACGAGAAGCATCTGTAGACTTTCTCAAGTGTACCAATTTTCCACAATGATTTTTCTTACTTCAAGAGTTTAAAATTTCACATCAGGTTTTCATTTGAAAGTTTAAAAATGCATGCATGGACACAGTCCACTTTGTCCTTACTTAAAACACCAAGCTGAAATTATTTGTAAAGTACTAGGCCCCTAATTGCCACTTCTAATTATTCATTCCATGTTCCATTTGTCTGAATGAAGCACAAATCTGAGTCTCTAATGAGACCTTCAAAATGGGTTCCACCATACTCAACACCTATAGTCAACTTAGCTACGCTGTCTATTTTCACAATATGACCACAATATGACTACTTCTCTGAAGTCCTGTTGTTCCCAGTGTTGCATATTGTCCTGACTCCTATTTGATCTCTTCTTGCTCTCACTTTTCTCTCCTCATTATAAAAGAAGGCAGCAGCAGCATCTAAAGACAGAAATTCTCAGTAATCCCTAAAACAAGCCAACCTCCCCTCAACTGCTCCACAACATAGGTCAGCAATCAAAATCACAATTTACTGCCCACAGTTTTTGTTCCTCTTTGGAAAAGTCTAATAAGGTTATATTATACCTGCTATCTAAATGGGGAATCTTTGGGGATTAAATGGGATAGTACATAAGATTGTTAGAGAGAATGAACGACTGTGGAATGGAGTAGGTTGTATCATAACAACTGGCAGTAATTGATCCCTTTTCCCGTTAAGCCTGAGAAGAGACTTGTGTGGGTAGGTGGGTAGAAGCCTCATTTTTAATCCTAGTATATTAAGAATATTGAAGGGGGGTTACCTCAAAATGAAGGGAAATCATATATCTAATTTTCTTCAATCCATTATACTGAAATTGATGCAATGGAGGGATTTAGGGAGATCACAATACTATGTTCTGAGATTGCATGCAATCTTGGCATCGTAAGTTATTCATCTTAGTGCAATTCTTCCATAAACTTTCAGTGTTCCCAGACAGACAGACAGACAGACAGACATCTGTGTGGGGTTGTGTGTGGGGGTGTGTGTGTGTGTGTGTGTGGGTGTGTGTGTGTGTTGCTACTCTGGGAGATGTACCCATATCATGAAATGCAAAATTCTTTGTTACAGAAAACTTGTGCATGGAAGTTTTTGATAAGAATAACGTTCACGTAAAAATTCTCAGGTAGCAAAGATAGGACAAAAATAAATATCTATCGGGAAAGCTTGGGAAAGTATTATTAATCAAAGTTAACAACATTAAGCTACCGCTGGTTAGAGCCTAATTATGGAATTTTTGTTAAGATCATAGATCAAAACATCAGCATTGCTCTGTGTATGTTTATGTGTATAACTTTTATTGAGCCTTCTTTTTACAGAATTAAAAAATATAGAAACGTAAAGAATTAGAAAAACAAAAAATGAAAAGATAAAAAAGTCAAAAGCAATAAAAGTCAAAAGAAAAGAAGAGGAAAAGAAAAGTATCTAAAGAAGCGATATCTGGCAGTTATATCAATAACACAATTATTAGCATTTCCACCCTCACAAATATATTATCATGATTCTCTTTTTCCCATAAACAAACCTTTTTTCAGCACAAAGTCCATAAAGGTTTTCCATCTTTTATAAAAGTACTTATTGTTGCTTCCCTAATCAAACACGTCCGTCTGGCTATTTCAGCAAGTTTTGCTATCTTCACAATTTACTCCTTCACTGTATTTATGTACTTTCCCATTTTGTATATCATTTTCTAAAATATCTCTTTTAAATTGTATGATTATGTCAATTTTAGTCCTTTTAACCATGTTCTTTCCCATTGATCGAACTTTACATTGTAACCAAAATTCTGAGTGCATTTTATCATGCACCCTTTAAATTGTTCTTCTTCAAGTTGTGGGTGCTCCATCACTGGAGGTTTTCAAGAAGAGATTGGACAGCCATAAAGTCTCCTGCTTGGGCAGGTGGTTGGACTTGATGACTTCCAAGGTCTCTTCCAACTGTGTCATTCTGTTATTATTATAATTTCAAATCTCAACAGTAATTTACACATTTTAGCAATTACACAATTATCATTTGAATATAATTCCCTTTCAAATTCTATTATGTTGTTCTACACCTAGTTACTTTCTATCCTCTCCTTGAATTGTATATATAAAAAACAGTTCTCTTGATTTAAGTTCTTGATTTTCCTGTATTAACAAGTCTTTATAAATTAACCATTCTTACCCACTGTTTCTATTCTATAAAATGCTTTTTGAACCAAGGTTAACTAAAATATTTTGGGGCATAGTGTGGGTTTATATCTGTTTCATATTAATAATATAACATTCCTAATAGAATGATTTTTGAGGTCTACATTTATCATACCATAAAAAACCATGCCACCTGAACCTAAATTGTGTTCTTCTAATTCTAGCAATCCCTTATTTTTTTAACAAGAGCCATTCTTTGATTGAAACCAAAAACCATCAGCATTACTGTCATCATCTACTTTTAATATCATATTATTTTATTAAAAGTACCCAAAATGCTGTGAATATCTTGAACAAACAAGGTATCTAATGTAATGATCAAAAAGTGAAGCGCATCCCTGCTGTAGAATTTCTTCCCTATTCAGTAATGGTTCAGTAATGATGTTGAAAAGTCTGGAAAGAGTGGAGAGAAAACCAACAAAGATGATTATGGGCCTGGAGATGAAAACATATGAAGAATTTGATATGTCTAGTCTAGTGAAAAAAAGGACTAGGAGTAACATGTTAGCAGTGTTTCAATATTTGAGGAGCTGCCACAAAGAACAGAGGGTCAACTTATTTTCCAAAGCACCAGAAGGCAAAACCAAAAGCAATAGATGGAAACCAACCAAGGAGAGAAGCAACCTAGAACTAAGGAGAAATTTCCTGACAATGAGAACAATCAATCAGTGGAACGACTTGCCCCCAGAACTTGTGGGTGCTCCATCACTGGAGGTTTTGAAGAAGAGACCAGACATCCATTTGTCTGAAATAGTATAGGGTCTCCTGCTTGAGCAGGGGGTTGGACTAGAAGACCTCCAAGGTCCCTTCCAACTCTGATAATAATGATGATGGATTGTACAATTTTGTTTTCAGCTTTTGGTGCTAGCCCAGATTACCTCTCTTTACTCAAGCTTTTTGTTACATAGCATTATCAATATCTGCTTAGTGTCATATTGTGTTGAATTTAAAACATTAAGTTACAATCAACTTTTCAGAATCTTCAACCTTCTAAATATTAGAAAATATTAACATTAATTGTACAATAAATGAATTATCTAATATAATTAAATTATTTTAAATTGCATTTTGCAGTGTTTTTAATTAACTATGTGCCTCCATGGGGTTGTTTTTAAAAAAAATAAATAAACCAGAGGTTTAAAAAGTATATTAAAATAGTAATGAAAGAAAAACAAACAACAGTAACAAGAAAGTCAATAGTTAAAGAAAGCAAAAACACTAACTTATTAGCTGCAAACAATAAACAATGTTACTTATGAACAGCATTCAGTAGTAAAATTCGTTATTTCATATTTAAAGCTCCCTGAAATGACAGCATCTACTATGTTTAGTGAAACACAGAGAAAACACACACAGAAGGAGCTTATGAATTTCATTTGGGAGAACATCAGGAGTAGAGGTCCAATCCCAGCCTGAGAACAACTCTCTCATGCTCACCCCCATGCTGTGCTATTGATAAAAAAAAAAAAATCCTTGTCAGAGAAAAGACAAACACACCAGCTGGTACATATGAATGAGTGGGGCCAATGTACCAAGAGAAATAAAAATTACAACTGTGCAAACTAATTCTTCTTAGAGAAAATACTTACAGTATCTGTAGATAAACAAAGTGTACCTCAACTACTCAGAGATTTAGAAGGAAAATCCTAGGTTGGACGGCAGGGAGGGGTGTGAACCCTATATTGGTCATAAAAACTAAGACTGATTCTGAACCCACGGGTAGAGTAACCATTTATCCAAAGAGCTGAAGCAAAGAAGGTCCCAGTTTGGATCCTCAAACCCTCCCTTTCTTCATTTCTTCTCCGTGGAATGTCTGGAAATATGCCCATCTGCTCCACATACTCACATATATACAGTATATACACATATTGAATCATTCCTTCCTCTTCTACTATTACATTTATGGTAAGTCTGACATACTCGGCCTGTCTGGAATCCATCCAATTTAGGAAGATATTCAGCTCTTTCCTAAAAGTAATATTAATGGAAGAGGATTGTAATAGTGGCAATCTGCCTGTTATGATTTAATAAAAATAAAAATCTTGACCATCTTGGAAAGCAGAGTTCTTCATTTCTGCAATATCTATTGTACTCAATGAAAATTTCTTTTTTTATGAGAACTGGGCTATGTATGATGGGGCACTTCCATTTGAGTATTGACCCATAGCAATAGGTGTACCTTGCTCAGAACAAAGCAATGTAAAATATTCCTTCTCCTTCCACCAGTGGCTTATTTCTTTCCTTGCCATTTTCCTCCATGTTGCCTATTCCAGTTAACCCAGAAGTTGTCCATCCTGGAAGAAAATGTCAAAGGACTGTGTAAAGAGACTTCTGCTCTTATCAATGGCAGGGTAATTTTGTTCAATGACCTCCCATTTGGCTCATGTCTGGAGCATAACAGACTATAAGTGAGTAACTGAGTCTGAATTCTACAAGGATACAGCAGTAATCCAATCTTATGACACTCAAAAGACTGAATATTTATTGTAGCACAATATTTTGTAGATCGGAATTCATCTTATCAAATGCAAGTTAATATTTAGTGAATTTAGTGAATACCTGCTTTTAATACCAAGAGGAGGCAAAACCAAGGTGGATATGGACCTTTCTGCATTAATATAAGCTAGTAAAAGCAAAAGACGATATCTCATTATTATAAGGATATATATTTATATATTCTATACAGTTGATGTGAATGTCACAGATATCTTAGAAAAGAGTCAGTACAGCCCATTGATGGTGGACATACCTGGCAAAAAACCTTCAGCTTTTGCTAATTAATTCCAGTTTGTCAGCATTACATTGCAAATTTGCTTTTGAAATTTCTTGGAGTATAGCTACTAGAATATTTTCATTCAGGACTCAGAGAAGAAACAACGAAAGAGGCCATGCATACTGTATACATGCATACAGAAACAGCCTGGAAGCAGCTTCCTAAGCAGTTGCCTAACCCTGGAATAAGACATGGCTGTTTTAATGAATTGAAGAAAAAATGGTTTATTCATATTTGTGCACATTGTAAAACATCTGTTTTGGAGGATTTACATAGCTTTATTATCCATCAGTTTACATGCTCTTTTCAGACAGTGCACATTCAGATATCCGAGAAGATACAGTTAGGCATTAAAAAAGTGTGCAATATGGCTGCACAGATTGTGCTATACGTAAGTACAGTTTGTGTTACTTTTACTACTTATTTATTGGTGAGATTTCTTCCAGGAGCTCAAGGTGGGTCATGCAATGCTCCTTCCACTAATTGTTCCCTTCACAACAATTCCATGGACTAGACTGGATTAAGAGATAACATGTAAGATTCCATGGTTTGAGCGATTCTGAACCATTATGTCATACTAGCAGCAAAATAGTAGTGTATGAGATCACACGCAAATGGTCTACTAGAAATGCCCTGATACAATTAATCTTCCGAAAAGGCTTTATGTCATGAGAAAGTGTGAAGTTTAGGATTAGCGACAGAATGCTTTCAAAATATCTGTTTCCAAATCAACAATGTGAAGATGCCCTTCAGCTATGGAATCAAGGGGAGCTGGGAGATTATGGCTATATGAAGTAGTGTAAATCTTTTTTTACTCTCTGTTTTCCAAAATTGCAGATGGAAAATCCAGCAGTTTGGGATAACATGCGGATTTATGACTCGGGATTTTATGTCCCCTGGTCTGGCTAACATGAGAACAGCACTCTTTTCCAGAGGAACAGCCACTGAGGTTCAGAGGACAAAGTCAGATTTAACTGTGGAAAGCGTTCTTTGTAACAGACATCCGTGGGCGTAAACAGGATTTTCCATCTTGCCAGGAGATTTGGGAAACCAGGCCTTTGTGAAACTTACTTTCTTAGAGAAAATACTTTCTAAGAGATTTTAAGAATCGGCTTAAAACCTCTCTGCTTCTCAGGTCTGAGCAGCCTTGAAAGCTGAAATGTCACAAAATAAAGTGATTCCTCAATGTATTTTCTCGAGCCTGGTTCCAGTCAAGAAGCAGTGATAATCTTACAAGGAAAGATATCCCACAAGTCAGATCTCCCTCCAGGTGCAGGCTTTTTAAATCGTACTGATAGGTTTTAGTGAGCGTTTGATAAGCCCTGAACATTTTTATGGTTATCCAGTCAAGTTTTGTAACTTCTACATTTCACTGAAATCCCTTATGGCAGTTTCAGAGGAATCTGATAGCTACAGACCAATTAGTGTTACTCCCTTTAAAAATGGTAACAAATTATCTGCCCATGCAAGAACCACGTCCACACACCACGATGGAGATCGGAGCTTCCATTGCTACGCTGTGCAGACGTTAAGTGAATTGCGTCCAATTTTATAACTTTTTTTTTTTGCCAGGGTCAATAAGTGAATCACATAATTAAGCGAATCTGGCTTCCCCCATTGACGTTGCTTGTTGGAAGCCCCCTGGGAAGGTTGCAAAAGGTGATACAATGACCCCAAGACATGGCAACCATCATAAATACATACTGGTTGTTGCCAAGTGCTCAAATTTTTATCATACGAGCACGGGGATGCTACAACAGTCATAAGTGGGAGGACCTGTCATAAGTCAATTTTTCTGTGCCATTATAATTTTGAATGGTTATTAAATGAATGGTCATAATTCGAGGACTGTACATATTTTTTAAGTACATGTTTTTTTTAAAACCCAACTTCTGTCACTAAGTTAGATGTTTACAAATGGATATTTTTACCAATGTAGTATCTCTGATTATTTGTAACAGTTGCTATAGGTCTACAGAGCTATATGCATACGATTCATAAGGGCTGAATCAATTTTAGTTCATATAATCTGCATGATGTGCTGTTCTGGATGATTTCTTCCTCCTCAAACACTGTATCTTTATCACAACATCCAACATCCAAAAGGGCTAAGGGATGTTCTCACGAAGACTTGCATATGCCTGACTATAATTTGCTTGCTGGGGCAAAATCTTATAACGGGAGGAGCAAATGGTAACCATTCAGATGTTGTTGAATACAAGCAGTCCTCAACTTATTACGGTATCACAGTTGGTATCAGAATTTCCAAAGGGGTCGTAAAATGAGTCAGGAGCAATTTTACAAGCTTTTTTTTTGCCATGGTTGTTAAGCAAATCACTGCAGTTGTTAAGTGAATCATAAAGCTTTAAGCAAACCCATCTTCCCCCATTGACTTTGCTCATCAGAAATGGCTGGGAAGGTCACAAACGGTGATCAAATGACCCCAGGATAATGCAACCATTGTAAACATGCGTTAATTGCCAAGGGCTTGCATTTTTGATCACGTGACTATTGCGGATGCTGCAATGGTCGTAAGTGCAAGGACCAGTCATAAGACACTTTTTTCACTGCCATTGTAACTTTGAACAATCACTAAACAAGGAGTTCTAAGTCAAGGTTTCCCTGTAACAGTCTTGATGTCTCAACCCATTGGCCTATTCATATTAAATGAATTTCTATTACTGTGAGAGTGAATGAAGAAGCAAAAAGTGGTTCCAAGAAGGCAGTCCTACTGCTTGTTATCTCTTGCCATGGCTTTTTCCATCTGATCCCCTTTATTTATCTGGAAAGTTGTTAGAGGAATAATGTTAATGTCTTGCAATCTGGAGAGAAGTAAAAAGAGCAATGAATTGAGCCCAAAATATTCGTTGCTAGGTGATACATTTGTTAACCGAGTCTTGCTCCATTTTACGACCTTCCTTGCCACAGTTGTTATGTGAATTGCTACAGTTGTTAAATTAGTAACACAGTTGTTAAGTGAATCTGGCTTCAAAAAATTGCAAAAAGTAATCACATGACCCCAGGACACTACGACAGTCATAAATATGAGTCAGTTGCCAAACATCTGAATTTTGATCACATGACCATGGGGATGCTGTAATGTTTGTAAATGTGAAAAACGGTCATAAGTCACTTTTTTGAGTGATGTTGTAACTTCGAACGGTCACTAAATGAACTGTTGTAAATCAAGGACTACTTGTAATACATTTTATTTGACTGATGGATGCCACAAGACCCTTTATTGTCCTGTGTCTTGGTTGATCCTGGTGTGATCTTTCTTATAAATGTATCTTACATGCTTATCTAAGCTATTACATTGTCTATGTTTGCACTTCTAGGTATTTTGCTATCATAGCATTTAAGCAAACTTTTAAGCTTTTAATCAGAGGAATTAATGTTACAGTTGGGACAAATCTAAGCCTAGGAGTTTCAAACGTTTTAAAGAGTTCAAGAGTTTCAGAAGTTTTAAAATTAGCTAATTATCTCAGATTATTGAGTTACTGAAATAAAAATTCCCTATCTAAATTGATGACAGAAAGAAAACAGGGTTTCATTTAAAGTATTAATCCAAACTCATACCAATTCCCTTTACAAAAGCTTGTTTTAAGCTAAAACTCTTAATTTCCTGGGAGCAAACCCAATTAAACAGAGTGAAATACTTTTAAGAAAACCAGCAGTTGAATTTGACTTTGCATGAAGTATTATGAAGTGAGAGAGATGGGATGAAAAAGCTTTTCTAAATCTAATCAGTGAATCATTCTGAAAAAACCTTAATTCAACTATCTGCCAGTGCCAGCCATCATTAAAGACAGTTGATTTACATTTATTTCATGCAACAGCACGAGAGAAAGAGAGGGAATTGGCTTTAGAATAATTTTAAAATAATTATTCTTTCTGCTATAGTTTTTGCAGAGGCTTGTCAAGTACTTGAAGTTTTCAACTCCAGAAGAGAATGGCCCTCTGTGTAAGGGCTTCTGTTACTGGTACATCTGCAGTATGTTACACCTCACCTGAATAAAAGTGAAAAAAGAAAGACCCCCCTAACATCAGGTGACAGGTCCCATTTACACCACACATCAGAGAACTGGAGAAGTGATCCTCAGCACAGAATGAGGAAATGTCAGCATAAACTAAAAAAAAAAAAAGGAAAGGTTTTTGTGAAGTTCTGTACATTTGTGTGGGAGCAAACTACGCATTCTTTCTTTGCTCAAGGAAGACTAGTCAACAGCATATGGTAACAGAGATAAGTTTTACTTAGTAGTTAGATTTCTTAATTGTAAAATGTTTGCAGCTTTTATTCAAACCTAGATCACTGTCCATAATTTGAGTTCAATCCTAACAAGAAAGCATATTTCTATGGATGTGAAGGATGGGGATAGCCTACAGGATGCAGTATCTGTAGAAGAAGCTGCCAAAGGCATCCCACAGATTTTCACAGCAACGGGATCATTAGATTCCATGCATTTTGAGAGGTAGTACTAGTCATCCATGGTACAATGTTGCTAAAATGCATGTGAAATATATTTGATGCCATTATAATTAATGGGAGGGGGGAAATTGATAAACCAATTTCATAATTGTTTAACCTGATTCTTTGCAAATGTAGATATCTTGCAGGGGGGGAGGGAATGTGCCTCTTTTATTTCCCTTTGCATTGGTGAGGAACTGAAAGCCAAAACCTTCCAGTTGCAGATGGAAACGCTAGAACATAACAGCATGCTAGAATGTAAGTGAAATGCCTTTGTTTATTTTCACTGTCTCCAGGGTAATAAAATGCATTTTTTTACTGATTTGTATATAAATCATGAGAGGGAAAAAGGTGATCATTCCAAGAGCATCTTTTAGAAGCCAATGTTCAGTAACAAGAGTTGTTTTCCTCTGTTGTACAAAGGGGATTGTTGGCATTTTAATTTTGTTTCTAGAATAGTGCTTGCTGTTCCACAGACACTATTTGTTCTGTCTTTTCTTTCTTTCCCCTCCACATTGCTTATCTGAATATATATGCCTGCCCTTTGCTCAGATTTATGGGTTGGGGCAGTGCTATGTGTATTTACAGTCTCCTGACCTGAAGACCTGGAGCTGAACAAGGAAAGGAGGAAACCGGGGCCTGTTCCATAAACAGAGACAGATATGAGGGGGAGGAAGGAGGCACTGCTAGCACTTAACATTTTTAACTTCTTGACCAAGTAAAGGAATTAGTGATTAGATTAGAGGCAAAGAAAAATGAGAAATACAAAGAGATTGGGAGAAGAAATCTGCTCAGGATCTTGGGTGCATTGTGTTAGCAGAAAATGAAACCCAAAATAGTTTAGTAAAGTTATTCAGGCCATCTTCAAAAAAACAGAGAAGCAGCTTTATCACAGTATAAATTTCAAATGCATTTCAGATGTATAGCTTTCTCTTAAAAACAGATCCTCTTGATAAGGGAGGAGGTAGAAATGCAGTGTACAAATGCAAACTCTATACGATCTGTGTGGTTTGATCACCACTGCACATTTTATATTTAGTGTTTGAGATGTTTTGTGAATCAAGATTGGACTCAGATAATATGGGCTGAAATAAACTAATCCTGTAAATGGCAAAAGCTGCAGTGACTAAAATTTGAATTCAGAAATGAAGTGTTAATTTGGAGAACTGCAAATAATGTAATGAAAGCCTTACACCATCGTGAGGAATAATTTGGATGAAGTGCTAAACAAAATTATGTTTGCTTATTCCATTTTTTAAATTTTAAACTAATGAGTAAGCTGAATAAGCAGATATACTAATTTTATGTCAATGCCACCAAACTTATTTGTATATACTTTAAGGTGAAAGCAAGCAAACTTAAATGAATTGTTACTTATTCATTTCAAATTGGTACAATTGCATTGAAAATCAGTTGTTTACACTTTTGTCCTCTGTTTACACACTCAGATAATCAGTTCTGGGTTTTACTGTTTGAGACAACAAAGCTGTAATCTGCTTCTCATCCATCACTGTAACTTTATTATTTGTCTCCCACCTTTATTATTTTATACCTCATACTCTTTCCTCCTTCTATTTCCCCCCCAACAAACCTGTGAGGTGAGTTGGGCTAAAAGAGAATGGCCCAAAGTCACCCAGCCGGCTTTCATGCCTAAGACAGGACTAAAACTCACAGTGTCTTAAATTATACTCAAAACAATTATTAAAACAATTTATCAGGGAAAAACAAACTTTTTTGCCTGCAAACTTTCATATCACATGCAAAACAAAAACTAAATAATGTAATGAAAGCATTACACTATCATGATGAATAATTTGGAGGAAGTGCTAAACAAAATGGTATTTGTTTATTCCAAATTGTTTCTTTATTTTAAACAAGCTAAAGAGTAGGCTGAACTGGATAAACTTATTTTATGTCAATGCCGCCAAACATATTTGTATATACTTTAAGGTGAAAGCAAGAAACCTTAAATAGGTACTTATTCATTTCAAATTGGCATGATTCCATGGAAAATCCAACTGATTCCACTGAAAATCGAGCTAAATGATAATTCAAGATTAAACTTTTTTTGACATAGCTAGAAATATAACTTGCAAAAAATGAGAAGTGTCCAGTTGCAAAAAATGAGAAGTGTCCAGTTTGCAAAAAAAAAAAAGAGAGAGAGAGAGAAGTGTCCAGTTGAAGAGCAGATGGGTAACTACTGTAGGACAAAGTGGTTGAATAAAATGTTGTAGGAGAAAAATTCTACCTAGATGTTTGTTTTTTACATTTTCTGATAGCCCTTGCAGCTTCTTACTGGAACTTTTGCAGCTCCTTACTGGAAACCAGGCTAAAAACCCAGTGGCATAAGGCTCTGTCTCCATGAATCTAAAGTGGAGATGATTTAGCGGTCACCTATTCTTTTTTTTTTTATTGTTTGTGCTGAGCTGTTTGCCAATTCAATAATTTTGCCACCCTCCCCCTCTCATATGGTGTAGCTTCTTTCAACCATCCATTTGGCTGCAACCCATTTCAAGCCAAGGTCTATCTATCTCATTCTGCCCGGGGAAGGGAGGGACAGAGGGGGAATAAGAAAAAAAAAAAAGGGGGGGGGAAGTACCACAAAGAACATGGAAATGAATTACTCTATTTTATGAGCCATAAACGTTTTATGCATTTTGACAGTGAAACAGGTTTAGGCAGCGAGTTGACACGCCTTAAATAAATAAGTGGGATTAATTCTCCGGCTCTTTGAAACAATAGAAGCTCGCCTTGTTTGGGCTAAGAGCTGCCCCGATTGTTTCCTGTTGCCGGTATGATATCGATACGATGGGTGCTTTTCGGGGCAGCTTTCCTCGGGGGGCCTGCTTGCTCCATTTCAGATTTTTACCCTGTTTTATTAGAGGTGGAGAAGGGTTCGAGACCTGCTCGTACCACCACCGACAGCTAAGGAAGCGGCGTTGGCGTCTGCTTTGCCTGTTGTTTTACTGCCTGACCTTCGGATCAACTTTCACCCCCGACCCAAGGAGACATTTATCACGGCAAGAGGCTGTTTAACACAAATGGTGCCCATTCCGGAGGGGAAGAGAATCCGAAGATTTCCTTGTTTGTTTGTTTTTGCACCGCACCCCCCCCCCTCTCCCCTTCCTGGAGAATTTGCAGTTTGTTGTTGTTTTGTGCGTGGATTTCTTTCTTTATTTTTTTTTTTACCACCACCCCTTCCCCACCCCTCTTTCTCAAGCACCACAGGTGAAATCCCTCCTCAGCAGCTGGCTTAGGAAATAATGCGAGGGGAGGCCTTAATGAGCAGAAAGCACCCTCAGCTGGAGATAAATAGATGCAAATGAGATGCACAAACAAAGGCGCCTGGACAAGAAGAGAAATATCTGCAATTCCAGCGAAATGCTGCCTGCAGCTAGAAGATGAACAGCTTTGATAAAAGGGTAACAAAAAAATAAGCACCTTTTTATCCGCCAACTTGTTTTACACTGCTATAGACCATTGTCATTGTAACCCATCCGGCCCTGCTTCAACCCTTGTTTGTAAGATTCACAAAAAGCATCCATGTGCTAGAGAGAGGGAGACCTAGACATATATGGGGTGGGCTGAGATGGTTTTTCTTTCTTTCTTTTTTTGGAGAATATCAAGTTTATTTCTACCCGTTTTTCTGAAGCCATTGCAGCTGACTGCTGCTTTGGTGTGCGGATTTCATTTGTGGGTCAATGTTGTGGAAGGATTAAGGATGCTGGGCTTTGCAGGCTCTCTAAGTTGACAACTCCTGAGAATGAGGAGGGAGGGTAGGAGGGAGCTGGGGGTTGAAGCAGACACTTGAGCATTCACAGAGCAGCGCCCAAAACAGCCTGTGTTAATGAAGGCAGTCATGGCAGTAAAGCTAATTCAAAACCAGACAAGGAACATGCTGATTTTAATAAGCTTTTAAGAGGCAATTCCCTAACTTTTAAAAGTCTCTCCTTCTAATGGAACCGTTTGAGGCTCAGGTAACGCCAAGCTCAGCCATGAAGGTGTCTTTCCAACGGTGAAAGAGGCCCTTGCCTCTGGTCCTGGGTTCAGTTAAGAGGACTGAAATGCTGAGGGTAGGAGGAGGTTGCAGGAAATCTCTGAAAGAAAATTCTCAGGAAGCCTCAGCATAACTCTAGGCGTTAGTGAGCCATGCCAAGTTTATTGTTTTAAGTGGAATTTTGCTTAGGAATCCTTATCTTCTCCATCTTTACCTGTATCATATTTTAATTTCAGACCAGCTGAGAGACAAGTTCTGTATTTAAGTCTTGGGTTTAGCTTTTAAGTTAAAATTTTAAATCAATTTTGCTGACCGTTGAATAAACAGTGTATCATTTCATTTTAACTTAATTAATTTGTTCAGGGGCTTAAATTCATCTTCTGGATTATTATGTTTTTAAAAACCAGGCATTTTTCAAAATGGTATGTTTATGTTAGAAAAATGTTAGCTTTTGCAATGTCAGTTGCTATGGGGTTTCTTTTTTCCCCCCTCTTCTAATTATCGACTTTTTGAGGAGTGGGAATGTTTAAAAATATTAATCACAGAGCTACAAATGAAAAAGTATGTGTATAAATATATGTGTGCAATATTTTCATAGTATGCAATCCTCTTGCATTAATCACACTCTTCCATTATTATCATGAGAGCTGCAAGAGTTAAATGAAACCTGGTTCAAAGAAGGATCTTTTGCAGGTTGAAGCCGCTGCATTATTACGTTCAGTTGCTGTTGTTTGGAAAGGGCAAACAGCATCTTAGGCACAGAACAATGAAATTACAGCTGAGATTTAGGTTAGCAAAAGCCATCTTCCGCAGGCTTTTATGATTCATTATTTCCCATTAAATACAGTATTAGAAGTGTACACCAGATAGCTCATGCTTACTGCTCTCAGAGCACATTATCTATATTACACAGGCCTGGGGAGCAGAATTAGAAAACTTTTGGGGAATGAGCAATATGTGTTTGCTGATAGAAGTACCATATGGCTCATCTTCATCAATTGCTTTCATTGCAGCTCAGATGCTGGAGAAATTAAAGTTTTATTTGATGTGGCACAGCTTAATGAACTGTCTTCTGTTAGGAAAATTGAATATGTTTCCTGTTCTTTGAGTGCCGAGCCCTCATGGTTTGGGGTTGATGAGGGATGCATTATGGATTGTTTATTGAGCATTTTGAAAACAAAAGCAAAATATTGAAGATAAAATTGGTTTGCATCACAGTGATCTTCCCTTTTTTCCCCTTGCGTTCTCCTCCCTTTTTATTTGCAGTTCGCAAACATGCTTATTATTTAAATGCATGTGGTATTCTATTGATATCAATTTTTGATGTGCAGTTTTGATTGCATTTCTTCTGTAATCCTGGAGTTTAGAATTTTTAAAGCATATGGTAAACCAATCAAATCAAAAGGAAATGTTTCTTATGAGCTTGATTGCTTAACTTTTTATGATACTATTCCACCCCTCCTTCCCTTGGGAAGTTTTAAATGCTTCAGCAGTTTGTGTTGAGATCTGCTTTCTGTGAATATACTATGCCAGAAATGGGACAAAAGAAAATCTAGGTGACTCCACAGAAGTCTGAAAATGTCTGAACATTTTCCCAAGCAGAATTGAATTGCAAAGCAATGTAATAAAATCACACTATGTTGTTAATTTTGCAAGGTTGAGGGGGGGAGGAAAATGTGAATTCTTATCTAGTGGTTTACTTTCATTCGGATTAATTAAGTTCCAGCACTATAAAACTTAGATTCAGATTCATCTATAATAAAAATATAAAATAGTTAAAATTACAAGAAGCAAAAAATGTTTGATGTTTGCAACATAGCTGTATATTATAGCATTAATTGCTAATTATTGGTTTGACACAGATGTTTTAATTTGGAAGGGGGGTAAATAACTGTGAAAATGTTCTAAATACTTTGCGAATCAGTTTTGGTCAAAGAATAGAATTACCCCTCCTAAATCTTTTCTTCAGTTATATTTCAGTCATAAATATCTTGTTTTTAAAAAAACAAAGTTGAGCCATTTATTTTTTCCACTTGCCATACTAATATGTACACATACACACACGCTCATGCTAACGTTCTGTCAGTTACATCTGGGGTTTTGTTTTCTTTTTGTGAAAGCTGGTAAATGTTCCTGTTTAACAAATTTGTTTTGGAATCTACATAGTGTCCTTTGGAAGAAGTATTTCTACTATGTTTATAGTTTTTAACCAAAATTTGCACCATTTGTTTAGAGAAGCTTTGCCACTGACATCACAAGAAAACAGGGAAGCTTGTTCTAGGCACTAATTGTATCTTTTCCTCAATAAACATTGTATAATTACAGGGTATCTAATCTATCTTGGAGAGGCAATGAAAAATATAAAATCCTTCTTGGTTTTTTTAAAATTCTGTTCTTTGAACAGCTACCTTTTTTGCATCATTAAATATTAAGTCAGTGATTCAAACAGCAAACATATGGAACAATTGCTATAGGAAGCATAAAAAGTTTGTTTTGAAGCAGTGCTATTTCTTATAAAAGAAAATGATGTAATTTATGAAACACAGTTTCATGACAAGTGCCTCCTTGAGGAACACCATTATGCATTGTTATCAGCATGGCGTAATTTGACTGTTGACAAAGTATCTCTGGCAGTGAGAATGAAAGCAGTTAGAAGTGTGTCGGATTGTAATCAAGAAGATGCTTAGCTGTGCAACACTGCATCTTGAGCAGATTTGAATCAACATTGCCTTGAGGGGACATGCGATACAAAAAAAAAGTCCATTAATTTTTAGTGAGAAAATTAGAGTGGCACTTGATGAAGTGAAATTTGACATGCGTTAATTGCTCCACAGCTCTTCTAATTAGAGATTTTCAAATTCTTTTACTCCTGTCAAACTGATGCCACATTGTCTTAGTGGTCAAAGAGTAAAATTGCAAATTGGTTGGATCAACATGCGGTAATGAAGCTGGGCTTCCCTTCAGCACAAGCTTAGGTTCTCTTATGCAGGAGGAACTGGGTGGATGTTGTTCTGAGTAAACATGGCTAAATCATATTGCTCTGTTTTAATATTGGCACTCTGAGGGGATTGGCCTTCTTATGAAAAGGATGGGATCTTGAGAGAAAGAGCATCATTTTATTATGTATCTTCACAGTAAACATAAATTTCAGTTACTCTCATCAAATCAGAACTCAGGGGAAAAAATATCATATCCTGAATGTAAAATACATGTTTTACGCTCATCCACAGCTCAGTAAGGATGAATTATTGGCACTGAAGCCAGCAGTGACTTACATTTAGATAGTATTAGTAATTAAAATAAAATACCACCACCGCTAGCAGAGACACACACTAGAAAGTGCACAGATCCTTGCTGCTTTTTCAAATATTCTTTCTAATGATTTAATTATATGAAAAAAGTGGTATTCATGTTTATCTACATTCCAAACAGAAGTCTGCTAAGCCATGATTTTATGTATTGTATGCAATAGTAAAATAAGTTATCATGAAGACCACCTCAATTAAAATAAACCATGCTTTAAGCTCATGCTTTTCTCCAGCCCTTGAACCCTTTCTTAATTCATTACCATATTGAATTTTTTTTTCAATTTTCCATTTTCTTGCAATAACAATATTACTGCCAGGGCCATGGCTTGATTGGAGCTAAATTACTTGTTACCTGCTGGCATTTATTTATATGGCATTGAATTATAAAGCTTTGCTATTGTCATGCCTTGGGTGAATTATTTATGACACCAGTAATAGGAGTAATTGTTATTGTTGAAATTACCTGTCAGCTCCCCATAGCAGTGGCCCTTGTCCCACTGACAAATAGTGACAGGAGAGAGGGATCTTCCACGCATCCTCCTGATGACTTCTCCTCTGATAATAAGGAGTGCAGGGCCTCTGATAATTTGCCTGTCACTGTAGAGTGTGGCTTAGGGAGAGTTGGCCAAATTGTTGTCATTCACTTTGACAAAGGCAGCAAAATGCTCTAGAGCAGGAAGGAGGTTTATCAAAATAAATGAAATTGCTTACACATCCTTTGTTTGGATTCTATCCTCCATATCTTCCTTGCACACACACCCCCACCCACACACATACGCAAACATACCAGGCCAGGAATCAGTGGCATTGTGTGAGAATTGTAAAATTGCTACACATTTCTTATCACATTCCCTGATTCCCTAGGAAGCCACAGTAGGAGATTTCAGCAACTAAGCTAAGTGAGAAATATTCTCAGAAGATGGATTCCCTCCTCTCCCCGTTAGTTACACCAAACTCAATCATTATAAGCCAAATGGGTGGCATTGTGGAACCAGCTAATTTGTTATTCTTGTATGCAGCCATCTCGATGTGTTATTTCCACCACCTCCCTCCACACCCCCTTTTGGTTTTGTTAGCTTTTTTTTTTCCTTTGCTCAAACCTCAAAAAACAGCTAACAGCTTTTAGCCTTGGAATTTCCATAGTGCTTAGCCTCTTTAAATCATGTCTGCTTTTAGAAACCAGGATTCTTGCAAGATCATGTGATGGCTGCGCAGAAATTAGTATGTCCTCTAGAGAAAAGACTTCTGCCTCTTAATAAGCAGGGGCTGTTTTCAGTCTCAGGGAATTGGTGCTTGAAAAGGGAGCAAAAGAGCTTTGTTGCACAGCTAAGACTTTGGATATTCTTAACACACCTCCTTGAAGCTTGTAACCTGACCAGTAAGGTTTAAATGGCATGGGCTGGAGAGAATGGCCCTACCTGCTGTCAGAGATTCTTAGCCATTGTAATTATGTTGTTACTGTGAAAGGCTATCCAATTTTTGCCAACACAGTTTCCAGCTTACAGCTGTCAAAGCTTATCGTACAGTTATGATGTTCCAAACAGGATATCCTTATAAAATCCCTTTTGTGCCAACAGAATAAATTGGAGTGAAATATCTGATTACTTGTTTTAACCCATTATTTTGCAATAATTACCTGAATCCGGGTCTCCCTCACCACCTTTGGCTTTGCCTCAAGCATTCTGCAGTCCTTCAACTTGTCATTGCCTGAGGAGGAAAAACTCTTAACAAGTCACTGTTGTATAATTTTATCGAACTGAACAATGAGTTATTGTGGATGTAAATATCTGCAGATGAGAGCAGACTGTGGGCATGGATCTCAGTCATATATTTGTTTACACGAATTATGCTTCCTTCTGTTCAGAAATCAGGTTTACATCATAATAAAGTAAGTGGCAGGTGTATCATTCCTTTCCATTTGGCTCAAATGAGATTGAAATCTTGATTTTGCAACCCTGTTAATTATGCAAGCCCATTTAACTATCTACCGTATAGAACTTTAGTGAGAGGATCTGCTGAAATTATTAGAACTAAATCTTCCTAAATTCTATAATTAACAGGTTGGCAATCAGACTACCTGACAGATACAATATATAGTGAGCAAGAAAGTATTTTTATCAAACACTATTAACTCTGACACAGTAAAAATGAAATGTACTACTGAAATGCAAATAGTTTTGTATGGGAGAAAACAATGATAATCTCCAAGTTTTGTTTTTTATAGACTTATCATATTTGATTAAATAACTTTTTTAAAAAACTGGCCTTGTCCAAAGTATTGGAGATTTTTCTTTCACTGATACCTGTACAATGAACAGATTACTTTTTTAGTAAATGGAAAGGCTGAAACACTGAGGAGATCAGGTAAAGTTTTACAAACAGAAGTATAATGATGAGGGTTTGGAAAAATTTCTGTGATCCCAAGACGTAAAATAAAAGGGACAATAAGAGTTTGTATATGTGTGTGCGCATACACACACACACACACACATAAACTTGACATGTTTCAGTGTTTCACTTAATTGTACCATTTTATATCTTCTGTTAGATTAGATTTTGTGTGGATATATAAATAGTTTGGGATTCTCCTCCTTTCTCTAAAGTGTAGCTAAAATGACAATATGATTAAAATCGGTTTTCAAATGCATTCAGAGCTAAACTTTATTCTCCTTCCTCTCCTCTCCCAGACAGTCTTCAAATGTCAATTCCATCAGGTGGTAAAACATTTCTGAATGCACAGGACAATTTAAATGTAAAGTTTTACACACATACAGAAACATGCACACAATGTGTATCTCTAAATGAATGACAGGAAATCTATTTTTCCCCTTCCATGTAAAATTTCAAAATCATTCTTGTCAAGGGAGACTGGAGAAGTCACTTTTACTGTTCTAAATAAGGCAATGCAATGTTAAAGGAAAACGTCAGAAATAAATCTGAGTGGATTAAAATAACATTTCTGTGTTGTGTCACTGCAACTGGCTATGCTTAATTTTTTGGTATAACTTGGTTAGCTATGCCTTGACTAATGTTTAATATATAAACAAGCAATAATTATTATTAAACGTTGTAGATTGGTCTGGATGATAGTGCACAGTACTGTATGTTTTCGTTTTGTTTTTTATCTTGTATCTCTTCAAGAAAGATTTTTGTTAGACTATAAAGTAACTCATAAAAAACTTTATGTAATTTAATATTACTGTGGAGCTTGGAAGAAAAGGGAGTAGGTGATGATGGTGTTCCCCCATCCCAAGTTACTCCCATGTTATTTTTTGAATAAACTGGATTAACTGTACTTAGAATAGTAGATAAGGAACATATTTCTCTTGCTTGAAAACATTCCTGAGGATTTTTGCAGCCTTTGCAATGAATGCATTTAAGCTTTTGAATATACACTTTCATACTTAGTGAATTTGGGAGCATGCATATAATGAACGTCCAGCTACCACTATCTGGAATTTTTTAAAAAATGAATTAAAAAAGTCCTACAAATTTAAGTTGTGTTTTTCCTTAACTTATGTTTTGAGTGTAACTTTTAATTGTTGTAACTATACCTTTTACAGGTTTCCAAAGCATCAGTTTGCAAAATTATAATAACATTAGATGATAGGCAGGCAGATATCATGTGTGCTTTTAAATAAATGGCAAGTGGATTTCTATGAACATTTCTTCCTCATCTGCCCTCCAAAAAATGATAAAAATGATTTAAAAAATAAGCAAATTTGCCTCTTAAACTTTCCCGATTATCTTTATTACATCATTTTTTGTTTAGATTATATCATTAATTGGATATGAATTTATCAAGAATATTGATTTATAAAATGCTTTCATTCATTATAATAATAGCTGGTATTAGAAATTTAAAGGTTTTTAATGTAACTTAGACATGCATAGATTGACATTATGGACAAAACTACAATTTAAACTGGCTACCAGCAATTAATGAAATCCCTGATTTAGATTTTGCTTATGACATTGATTAAGTTCTGCCTTGCAAAAGTATTTACATTTTATCATTCTACAAAGGAAGAAACTTGTTTAAAAAAATTAGTATTTTTTTTACTAGTTCCTTTTCAAAGGAAACTTATTTTAAAAATAGTAAATTTAATAGTAAATTAAAGAAAATATCAAAAGTAGACTTTGGCTTTGTAGTTTAAAAATCCCAAAAATAATGTATTTTGTTAATTTTGGCATATGTCGTGGGTTGCCTGGACAGCTGTACTCTAGGCATATATACAATTTTATCTTCACAATAAAATATTTTTATTAAATTTGGAAACATTGTTGCAATATTTTCCAAGGAAGAAAATCCAGAAAGCACCCTGTGCTATTGGCACAGATTTAGTAAGAACAGAAAATCATAAATAAATGGGTCTTTCTGTAAGGCTGCATATGGACGATTATAAGGAACAGTTGGATTTGGGATGTAATCTGCAGGGAAAAAAGAAGACACCTAAAGGAATGAGATAAACAAGGCCCAGGAAGGCAGGATTTTAAATGGCTGGCATTACACAAATACCTTATGCAGGGAAGGTTTGAGGATTTTTGTAGTGTTTGATTACAGTTTCTTTCTTTTTGGCAGCCTATGTTCCTGATATACTGCGGGGTTTTGTTGGTGCTGTTGCTGTTAACTAAGCAGGCATAAAGGCTATCTGAGAAGATTAGGTTATTCTGTTTAGTTAAACCATTGTAGAGCATCCTTTAGAGTTACACGAAGTTTTTCTAATGCTGAGCTTTTCTGATGCTGAAATGTTTTTATTACTGATGAGATATTTACATTTCTCATATTTACATATTTTTACATTCAGCTTATTCAGCTAATAAACGGCTTACTTGCATATGTGTGAGAATTGCAGCTACATTGCTCCTAGAAGCACGAGGCTGAAGACACAAGCCTGATAATCAGCCTGAAGATGACGAATGAGACTTTGTCGAAACGTCGCAATGACATCTCCAACTTCACGTGGGAGAGAACCCAAATAACCACAGACCTACATACAAATACCCGCGAAAACCCCCTCCAGGGGCCATCCAGACAGTTAATTACAAACGACAGTCCGTTTCTATATGTTATATTTTTTTTATATAAATAAAGGGAGACTAGTATAGATCTATTTCAAGCTATTTAGCTCTCATCAGCTAGCCACAACCTTATGGGATTAGAACCTGGGCCCCTTGCCTAAAAAGGCAATTGATTAATCCTCTGAGCCACAGGATTACACTTTGTACTGTTTGTAGTAGCTAGGACTAGGACAGAGTTGCTGAAAGGACAGGTATGGTCAGTAGAATTCATTGGCATTGTTTTGGATCCATACTCCATAGTGGCCGTATTTGCAGTTCCACTCAATGTCTATTGTCTTATGCCACTGGTAATATGAATGTCTTCCAGTTTCATTCATCCCACAATAATGTAGGTTGGACAATGCCTTACCATCTGCATGAATTATAATCTAGGTATTTAGGGTTGTATTGTTATGAAACTACCCAAAATTACTTACAAAGACCACAAGTCATGCCTACTTATATCTAATCGGGTTTTGTCATAATCATGGGATGCTGCCCATACTCAGAAGTCATTTAGCTGGATTCTATGAACACGTCATATCTTCATTTCTGCCTTATATAGGCAAAACTTGAATCAGTAAAATAGTAGTGTTTAAGTAATAAACTTTATAGACATAACAATATAGATTTTGCTGAACATCAAAACTTTAATAAACAGTACTCTTTGTAAGCTAAAGAGCCATGGTGGTGCCGTGGTTAGAATGCAGTACTGCAGGCTACTTCTGCTGACTGCCGGCTGCCAGCAGTTCAGCAGTTCGATTCTCACTGGCTCAAGGTTGACTCAGCCTTCCCTCCTTCTGAGATCGGTAAAATGAGGACCGAGATTGTTGGGGGCAATATGCTGACTCTATAAAACCATTTAGAAAGGGCTGTAAAGCACTGTGAAGTGGTATACAAGTCTAAGCGCTATTCCTATTGTTATATCCACTCTAGATGCATGGATCCCTAATCTTGCTATATTATGATACACTGGTTCCATTTACCTGGGTATTGAGTGATGTGACATATAGAAAAGATGACTACAAGAATTTAAATAAATTGAAGAATGAAGCAAATAAGAGATTTCTGTTAGTTTGTGTCTTATATTTAAAGGATGGTAGCTGCTTGATCTAAGAAAAAAGAAAAGGAAGGAAGGAAGGAAGGAAGGAAAGAAAGAAAAAGAAAGAAAGAAAGAAAGAAAGAGAAGAAAGAGAAGAAAGAAAGAAAGAAAGAAAGAAAGAAAGAAAAAGAAAAAAGAAAGAAAAAGAAAGAAAGGAAAGAAAGAAAGAAAGAAAGAAAGAAAGAAAGAAAGAAAGAAAGAAAGAAAGAAAGAAGAAAGCATGTATTTATGATGGTTGCAGTGTCCCAAGGTCATGTGATCTTTTGCAACTTTCTTACAAGCAAAGTTACTTAATAACTGCAGTGATTCACTTGACAATTGTGCAAGAAAAGTTGTAAAATGGGGCAAAACATACCTTTTGTCTTGCTTAACGTCAGATATTTGGGGCTTAGTTGTAGTCATAAGTAAAGGACTACCTGTACCATAGTGGATAGAAAAGTTACATTCCCATTACACTACAATGCAATCTTATGCATACATAGTTCCTGAACACACTGTATGAAGCATTTAAGAATGCCTTTGTGGCTACTCCATGAACATATGAAGCATTAAGAATGCCTTTGCGGCTACTCCATGAAAAAAAATGTTGGTGTAAATGCCACAAATATTGACCACTTTGAAGTTCCCATGATCACAAGAGTTCACGGACATGATTCCTTAAATGGTTCAGCTCACGCTCCCATATCCTCTCAATTTTATATTGTGGAGACTGCCGAGGCAGTGAATAAAAGCTTGCATACGTGAATTGGTTTCCCTTATATTGTTCTAATAAAAAGAAAATGCATTTTTTTAGGATGAGTCAGATAAATAGTAAGCTGTTAATATTGTGCATTTAGACCATATACTTTTGTTCGCTGTATTTCATTGCCTATTTATGATAGCCTAATGCAGGTAGGAGCTTCTCTGCTCATTTTTCTCTTTCTTGCCCCTCACCTTGGTTTCTTTTCCCTGTTGGTGACCTACACTTTTTTTCTTCCTGGATCATACACAAGCAGGTTGAGAGGTAATAAGAACCAGATGGACATCGTGCAGAAATTGCCCAAATGTGTATGAGAAGGTGGGGAGCTGTCAGGCATGGAGAGAGGCTGGAATTTTTCAGCAATAAAATGGGATTTATCACCCACTCTACCACAGTCATTGCCGACAACCATTTACCTTGACAGAAATCCCATTCCAGTAGGCCACTCTGATGCAGATTTTTTTTTTCTCCCAAAGAGTGATGATTGGTATTTGTTCTAAAGCTCAAATGGCCTGCACTAAAGGTGAAGCATTAGGCCAAAGTCCTATATTCCCTACTGAGGCAAATGAACCTGCTAAAATAAGTTCCTTCCAGAAAAGCTGTGTAATTGAAACCAGAGTGAGAGAATGTGATAAATGGCCTGACCCTGAAGGAATGTTAAGATCATAAATTTTCATTGCATTTTCCCCTTTTATTTTTATTTTTTTAATATATTGATTATATTTACTATTTGTCTCAGAATTTTTCAACACGCTTGCAGATAATCAGCCATTGTTCAAGACACCTTGTGAAGATTAGGAGCTAAAGCAACATTTTACAGGACTTAAATTGATCTTGATTCTTAGGTATGCCTAACATGGCCATATATAGCCATAGCTAATATTGCATTCATGCCCTACGAATTGTCTCTAGGAGATGCAATTAAGTAATAATGGTAGTATCTAAAATCGTAGTGAATTTTATGACTGTCATAAACAATAGTTTGGCTATTTTTTGCTGTGATCAGATTTATTTTGATGTTTTTGCAAGGGTGTTCACACATTTATTATATCTAAACATTATGGTTGTTTCATAAAGTTCATGTATGTATTTCACAGTTAAAAAAAAGTTAGGAAAGGATTTAGGGGAAGGGGGAAAAAGACATAAAGTCCAGCTTTTTTCTCTCTTTTTCTTGTATGATCACTATTTTAAGGGGCTCTATTTATTACTCAATAATTCAAACATGCACACATATACATTTCATTTGAGGTATGTTACTACCTATTTAAATATTGATTCATTACTTTGAACTACAGTGCATAGTCAAATTCTCCTACATGCTTAATCTGAATATTGGCTGTTAACTTTGTTTTCCCAAGTAATCATGAAAAGAGAGCCTATCCTTATTTGTAATTTATTAGACAAAATCCTGCAAGTAGTTTGTTACTGTTGGAGAATTATTGTAGGCAATTTCTGATTTATTTTGCACTCAGCACAATCCCAGTCAATCCTTATATCCAGATCAGAGCAAGCACACATGCCACTGAATCCTGCTATCAAGAAACATAGCTTGACAATTATTAAACATCAGCAAACATCAAAATAGGACCAAAAAAGAGGGGCATAGAGGCATGAACAATAGCCAAGAAGTAATGGGACAAAAACTTAATATTAAACTGTCTACATTGTCTATATCAAATAGCACAACACTTTCCAGAACCACTGGAAATAATACCGTAGGTACTTATCATGGACAATTACAACTTCCATCTTTAACCCTTTTATATACTTAACAGTAGCAGAATAAAGATAGAAAGTAGAACACCTGGTGATCCCTCCTCTGTCCTGCACCATTAAGGAAACAATTTGGTGGACAGGGATGATGTATCCAACATTTAGCTCCTGCTACAGCTGTTTCTTTCTCTAGCCCTTCTCCTATGTAATTGATAAGGATGGAGGGAAGCCTTGTCAGTTTCAGATAAGCTTTTTCAGTTTTTTAAAAAAAGGTTGCCATGTGTGCAATAGGAGTACATACATTTTCTTTGTAGAGAAATAACATCACTCTAAACTTACCCCTCTCCTCATGGCAATGCCACTTAACAAAAAAATTTCTTGGTTTAAGGGAAGACATCCTTCCCTGTAACTTTATGAGTTTTGGCAGAGAAGAGGAACAGTGAATAAAAATCTACTTTGAAGGTATTGACAAAGAAAATTTCCCAAATAAAGTCAATGGCAGGATAAAACATGCTATCACTGAATTTAGTATGCCCATCATTATGGATAGAGCTTCAGATCTATGTGATCATCTGAAGGATAATTTTGCCTGCATTCAGCATCCCTTCAAAATGTTATCTCTCCTTTCCTTTTTAACTTTAACGTCTTTTAATTGTTATTTTTATACTGTGTGTAGAACTAGATGTATATACAGTATGTGTATATCTACACATGCTGGTCAAAGACCACTATAACGTTTCCCTACTTATATCATGTAGCAGTGGTGGGATTCAATTTTTTTTACTACCGGTTCTGTGGGCGTGGCTTGGTGGGCGTGGCTTGGTGGGCGTGGCAGGGGAAGGATACTGTAAAATCTCCATTCCCACCCCACTCCAGGGGAAGGTTACTGCAAAATCCCCATTTCCTCCTGATCAGCTGGGACTCGGGAGGCAGAGAATAGATGGGGGCAGGGCCAGTCAGAGGTGGTATTTACCGGTTCTCCGAACTACTCAAAATTTCCGCTACCGGTTCTCCGGAACAGGTCAGAGCCTGCTGAAACCCACCTCTGTCATGTAGTCAGCAAGGAATAAGGAGTTTGGGGTCATAGGTGTTTTCCATGTACATTTAGCTGGACCTCCTTCTAACTCTTCAAATCTTTTTCAACCTTTTGTGTAAAACTTACACAAGTTTTGTGTAAGTTTTGTGATATTCTTCCTACAATTATGGAAAGGTTGTGAGGGGAGTTTTATGCACAGCCCTGATGTCTCTTTCACACACTTATTTGGAGTGCCTGTAAGTAGCTCATAACCTGCCAAAAGAGCTTGTAAGATTTCCTCAGGTTGACTTGGTTAAGCTGTATCACAAAGATCATTAGGAATCCAATCTGCATTTTGAAAAACACAACAGAAGTTACTCTAGTTTTGCAATGCCCAAATACCTCGTGTGTTCAACACTTGGTGTTGTTTTTTTAAGAGAACAAATCATTCACTGCTTTTACAAAGCAATAGCTTCTGGATGATAGCATTGTCTTAGCATTTATTCATAAGAAATAAAATATTGGTCCATTATTCCTTCACTGTGCTAAGAAGTAGGGTGCCAATATGGTCAAAGGACCTTATTTTCCTACAAAAAGTTACTTTTAGTATTATTATTATTATTATTATTTGTTGTATTTCTACGCCGCCCAACTCCCAAGGGACTCTGGGTGGCTTACAACAATATAAAAAACTTGTTAAGATATAAAAAAACTATTAAAAGAAAACATAATAAAAACAGTTAAAAACAGTTAAAAACCCATACCGTTTCGTGGCCAGATCTCGCCAAATTGCAGAAGCAAAATAACGGCCCCAAGCCTGCCGGAACAGCCAGGTCTTCACCGCTTTCCGGAAGGCCAGCAGGGTGGGGGTGGTCCGGATCTCAGGAGGTAACTGGTTCCAGAGGGCCGGGGCAGCCAAAGAGAAGGCCCTCCCCCGCGGGCCCGCCAGCCGGCACTGTTTAGCTGACGGGACCTGGAGGAGCCCAACCCTGTGGGATCTTACCGGTCGCTGGGAGCTATGTGGCAGAAGGCGGTCTCGAAGATAACCTGGCCCTGAGCCATGTAGGGCTTTAAAGGT
>QLTV01000974.1:12672802-12693819 GCA_003457575.1 Thermophis baileyi
ATCTATCTATCTATCTATCTATCTATATCTATCTATCATCTATCTATCTCTATATCTATCTCTATCTATATCTATCTATCTATCTATCTATCTATCTATCTATCATCTATCTATCTATAGATATAGATATAGATATCACATTCCAATTAAAAAGAGAAGAGAGCTATTGAAAAAAGCTTGGAAAGCAAAATGATCTCCAAAAGAAAAAAAAAATCCCCGTTTTCTCAAAGAGAAACAGAAATCTCCTTGAGTTAGGGACCCATAAAGACCGCTATACAAACCTATATATACAAATGCTATACAAAGAAGGTGGCTTGCTTATTCACCAGATGGAAGGGACCTTTTGTAACAGGAAGTTCTGAAAATCTGAATGAAAGGGAATGGGACAGATAAGGCATTTCTTCAGAGGTAATAACTACCGGTATGTTTCAAAGCTAACAAAAGTAAAGGGAAATTTTGTAACTCCTTTTTTCCTTGGAAAAATACTCAAGAACAATATTCATGACTTTACTTCCCTGTCTTTTAGAAGGAAGGAGAAAGCAATCTACAATGTATTCTATTTCCCTTTGAATATTTCAGATTTGTCTGTAGTTTATATAGGTCCTAACTGTATTATAAAGGTACAGAGTGAAAAGATAAGTTGTGAAATATTGCCTCAGAAAGCAAAGAAAAGTGGCCTGAATACAATGAGGACTATATTTCTGTGTGAATATTTAAGTAAAAATTTGCAAAACATTTCTTTTTTATGGAGATCCAATTTAGAATTTGATGGGGGAATGTTCCAGATTAATTCTATGCACACATTCTCCTCCACCCCCTCCCCTTTCTCTTTCACACAAACACACACACACACACACACACACACACACACATGGATGAAGATGTTTATTATTCCAAAAACACAGGAAGTTTTTAATACACACACACACACACACACACACACACACAGGGATCAAGATGTTTCTTTGTCCTTACACTCAGGAAGTTTTTGATAATGAGTGGGGGTAGGCAGAGAGGAGAACAAAAATATAAATCTCAGAAGTATAAATAAAATATGAAGAGAAAATGGCTTCAATCACTAACATTTTTGTAAACTAATGTTCAGTTGATGCAACTCAATTTTATTTTGCATCACATTAGTGTCACAGTGGTAATGACTGGCCTTTATTCACTAACATTTTGAGTCAGCACTTTGAGACATTTTTCAAATTAGGTCATACAGCAAATTTGTAGCTGATACAAAGCTTGATTAAAAAGCAAGCTCCACAATTTTAAAAGTGATGTTACTAAGGGGGGCATGAATTCCTCTGTTGTAGTTCCTAGAAATGTGAAGGAACTGCACCTAAGCAAGAATAACATATGGCATAAGAGAAACCAGTGTGTTTCTATGGAGCTCTTGAACTAATTTGCATTTACAATTTAACCAAGCCCTCTGCCTATTATGCCAGACTTTTATTATGGATCCTGAAAACAAGCAATGAATTACAATAAGGAGACTGAGAGTTCATCTCTCTTCCAGTAACAATAAGCCTCACCCGTCCTGTTCAGGTTCCTTTGATCTTGCCAATAATGATCATTTCCTCACTCAAGCCTGTCCTGGAGAAATTATAACTTTACTTTCAGGCAAAATGAGGCCGCTTACCTGTAATGTAATGAATCCAAGGCAATATCACTTTGCAAATTAATGTTGAAAAATTAGCAGTCAGATTTGCAAAAGAGCTCATTCATTACCTGTTGCTGGAAGAAAATTTTCAAAGGAACTCAGCTTGGTTGTAACCAAGGATCTGTAGTATCTGAAAAGATAATCAAATACAAGTTGGGAAAAGAATGCCAGGTGCCATGAATATTTGAAACACATCTGACATTAGGAATGCCAGACTCTCCACATGACTTGCTATGCTATTATAGTCCAGAGATAAGAATTTTCACGGCACAGATAGGGTGAAACCCAAGAAGTCCTACTTAAGGGCCTATACCGTGAGACAAGTGGTGGGTTGCTACAGGTTCGACCCGGTACGGCGAACCAGTGGCGGCGGCGGGAGGCTCCGCCCACCCACCTGGACATCATCAAAAAACGCTCTGTGCATGCGCAGAAGCTTCTGCACATGCACAGAAGCATTGCGTGCGTGTAAGCGCGCGCGCACACCCGCACGCTCCCGTTCCCAAACCGGTAGCAAAGGTAAGTGGAACCCACTACTGGTGAGACACCCACAAAATAGAATTTGGGCCTTTATTTCTCTGTGGCAATTTTTATTTTTTAAAAAAGCACTATCTATTAATCAAGTTGTTAAGGCACCAGGGTAGAAACTGAAAGACTGTGAGTTCTAATGCCGCCTTAGGCATGAAAGTAGGCTGGGTATCTTTGGCCAGACAACACACAGGGTGGTTGTTTTAGGGAAAATAGGTGGAATAAGAAGTATTAAGTATGTATATTTGCCATTTGACAATAATATGTAAACTTTAGGGTACCTTTTTTTTTTAACTTATCTGGCAGTTTCTGTGAACTCAATGCGAGGTTGCTGGGCCAAATAGTCAAAATCAGGATGGTCTCTTTGAATTTTACTGGATCTGACATTTATCAAGCTCTACAGAAAGCAAATGATTGGGGGAGAATTCCCCAATGTAAATATTGGGGTCCCCTATGCTAGGTCCTTCATAGGGCAGGGTTTTTCAGTAAGGTCAGCTAATGAATGATGAATAAACAAGAGATGTATAGAAATACATTTCTCATACTGGGCATATGACTATTGATCACTTTCAGTATAATTCATTGGACCCTACTGAAATTCTTTGTAAATGCTATGCTAATATTTTGGTTTATTGATCCATGTGGCAGATTCATCTAGCAATATCTTGCATCCATAGAACAAATCAGATTATATTATTTGGGAGCAATAGACAGTGTTGCTCTAAATATGTCATCTATTAAAACAACAACCTGCTAAAGAACAGCACACAAGGTCCGTAACCGTTGCTAGCAATCCAACATAAGGTAGAGTACAGGTAGTCCTCGACTTATGACCACAATTGAGCCCAAAATTTATGTTGCTAAGTGAGACATTTGTTAAGTGAGTTTTGCCCCATTTTACAACTTTCTTGCCATAGTTGTTAAGTGAATCACTGCAGTTGTTAAGTTGTTAGCATGATTGTTAAATGAATCTGCCTTCCCCATTGACTTTGCTTGTCAGAAGGTTAGAAAAAGAGATTGCATGACCTCGGGACACTGCAATCATCATAAATACATGCCAGTTGCCAAGATCCAAATTTTGGTCACCTGACCATGGGGATACTGCAAAGGTTGTAAATGTGAAAAAGAGTCATAAGTCACTTTTTTCAGTGATGTTGTAACTTGGAACGATCACTAATGAACTGTTGTAAGTCGAGGACTATCAGTAGAGCAGAGCAGAACAGAACAGAACAGAACAGAACAGAACAGAACACTTTATCGGCCAAGTGTGATTGGACACAGAAGGAATTTATCTCCAGTGCATAAGCTCTCAGTGTACATACAAACAACAAGGTAATAATCACGTACATACAAACATACAAACAACATGTACATACAAGCAACAAGTGTACATACAAACAACTAGGTAATATAACCATAAGACACCAATAGGAGAAGGTGGTAGAAAAGATGAGAAGGATAATAATAATACAGCCATCCTACAAGGGTAAATATACTTAAGACAGTATTGTGAGAATTAGGTGTTCAGCAGAGTGATGGCATGAGGGAAAAACTCTTTGTGTCTAGTTGTTTAGGTATGCAATGCCCTATAGTTGTGTCCTAAGGGAAGAATTGAAACAGTTTATGTCCAGGATGTGAGGGGGCTGTAAATTCTTTAAGCTAGCATAATTCATTATTAGCAACTTGTGGTACCAAGATGGGTAATGTAAATTAAGCTGATCCATGTAAGTGACTTATTATCATTTTTCAGATTAAGATTTACTGAATATATTTACTCTTAGTGATGGTTAAATCAAGTATACCTCTTTTTGTAAATAAAGGGGGAAAGCAGAGGCTTATTTTTTCCATGAAAACTAGAAAGCTATTTATATTGTCTCTCATATTTACTTTTTTTGTTCTTGAACTATCCAGCAACTGACTGACTATCATGTGTTAGATCTCAGGCTCAGCAGCCAACCTTGCTGTTCTTAAGGTTTCTGCATGTCATCATGACACCCACAATCGTCTGACAGTAGAATACTTCAGATCCATCAGAATATCTATTTGGTTTCCAGTCACTCTCAATCTCTATCTGAATGTTTCAGCAGATGGGATCTCTTTGACCAAAAATAAGTGAGGGAAATAGCAGGAAGCAGGTCACAAGTGCAAAAGATTATATAAGTAGTAAGAATCACCTTTAAGAATGATGATTTTTTTTGACAAGTACTTGCAGCCAGATCCAAACTCACTGAAAGATATCATCTGACTCGATAGGTTATCAATAATTATTTGCCACATCAAAAATCAAGGCAGGTATGGTCATAAGTATAGACCCAATCTGATGATTCTGGGCTCTAGACTGAACCATTTCAACATCAGACTCTAAGATAGTGTATTCCAACTTGTTCGAGGGTCACTAATACGATGGATTGTGATCTGAAGACACAGGAAGAAGGAGCTCTATCTCAGAGTGCAAAGAGACAGCGGAACTTGGAATGATTGGTAGGCAGGAAGAGGGTGAAGGCGAATCCTCACTAAGAAATTTGCAGAGTATATCTAATAGTTATAGAGATAGTTGCTTCAGTCTGGTAAGATTCTGTCTGTAGGTGAACAACAATAAAGAACTACTCAGGAGTAATTCCACTTCTTCTTCTTAGTTCTTTGGGCCTGACACAAATCACAAAAAATGTGATTTTAGCACTTTTAGCACTAAAAGAAAAAAAATCAGTATCATACTTAAGGCATTGCTATTCTAGCTTTTAATTGGGAACATATTGGGACCCAGCTATAGCAAATAGCTAGTCCTCTTTTCATCTATCACTCATGCCTTACAAGGGTATCATAACCCTTGGAATTACAGGCAGAAAATGGATACAGACTGAGACCTCCTATGTCTGTAGGTGAACCCAAAAGTTTTGTCCAGTAATCCCCATGGTCCCATTCAAAGCAGGGGTGAAATCCAGCAGGTTCTGACAGTTCTGGAGAACCAGTAGCGGAAATTTTGAGTAGTTCAGAGAACTGGCAAATACCACCTCTGGCTGGCCCCAGAGTGGGGTGGGAATGGAGATTTTGCAATATCCTTCCCCCAGGAGTGGGGAGGGAATGGGGATTTTGCAGTATCCTTCCCCTGGAGTAGGGTGGGAATGGAGATTTTGCAGTATCCTTCCCCTGCCACGCTCACCAAGCCACGCCCACCAAGCCACACCACGCCCACCAAGCCACGCCCACAGAACTGGTAGTAAAAAAAATTTGGATTTCACCACTGAAAATTTCAAAGTTTCCATGCAATGGCCATGATATAAGGGAGAATTTATTGCATTATTAAATCTAACGTAATCATCATATTAATTGCAAATTAAATTAAATTAACATTATTTCCTGGCTACCCCGGTCCTTCGGTTTCATTTCTACTTTTTGCAGTCCAGCTACTTAAAACACAAGTATGACCCCTCAGCATGAAAAAAAACATGCACCACTCTGGGTGAGAGCCTTTGAATGCTAGAGGTTGAGGGTCAGGAGTGTACAGCCACTTCTGCTGATGGATGATTATTCCTCATTTTAATTTCCTTAAGTAATTGCTTTATTTTTTCAGATCCTCATGGCCAAGATGTGTACTGTATATTGCTTTCCAAAGTAAATTACAGTATTGAAAGTGTAGCTGCAAAACTCAAATAATTGAACAGTATGAGAAAGCTCAGAATACAATACAATGAGAAAGCTCAGAATACAATAGAATATGATCTATAAGCAGTTTTCTGCTTATTTCTCATATATTTTACATAGACATACTAGATTCACACATAGTTTTTTGTCTGAGTGCCATATGGAAACCCACCTTTTGGAATGGAGCCCATAATATATTTTAATAATACCCTGATGTGGTTGTGGAACTTGTATGCTCTGGGGGAGATGAGAGCTATGCCAGAGGTCCAACAATACTGAACAGGTCTCATCAGAGAAGCCAGATGAAGAGTGTCTGTCCCATAAATAACATGGTGAGACATAATTTACAGAAACCCATACCGAATCTGTTGTCACCTGGGTCAACAAGGACCATGCTAGAATTCTGGACATCTGGTGATAAATGGGCTACAGGATTCAGAACTGTTGGCTGAGCAACCAGAGTCAGCAGCTTCAGAACTACTTAATAGAAAAGGTGTTTACCCGTTGCAAATATACAAAGATTGAAAACAAAGAAACAATGATCTGTTATTACAAAACAAGTGCAACATGAAAATAAAATATGTAAAGAATTTGCCAGTTCTGGAAAGAACAACATTCAGAACCAGAAACAGCAGAACAAAGGCTAACAGATCAATGTCAATTTATAATACAAAATGAAGTATTTATAGAATAGCAATAGCAATAGCACTTAGACTTATATACCACTTTACAGTGCTTTACAGCCCTCTCTAAGTGGTTCACAGAGTCAGCATATTGCCCCCAACAATCTGGGTCCTCATTTTACCCACCTCGGAAGGATGGAAGGCTGAGTCAACCTTGAGCCGGTGAGATATGAACCGCCGAACTGCAGCTAGCAGTCAGCTTAAGTAGCCTGCAGTGCTGCATTCTAACCACTGCGCCACCTCGGAAGCAGAATTGGAAGACCTACAGAAGTCTACCCAAGGCAAAGAAATCGCAGACTGGCCAGAAGTAGCTCAGACTAGAGAGGCAAACCAGGGGGAGTCGACAGAAGAGGAAGGCAGCATAACTATTGCATCATTTTCATTCCCAAACCAGGCAGGCACCATCTCCTCTGCCGCCTTCTCAGAAAGAACAAAGCCTCTAACTAAAAACCAAAACAAAAGAAAAGAAATTCAAATAAAGAATAACTGCATCTAGAAGAGCACAAAAACAAGAGAGTAAGATTGCCTGCAATGAAATTTGTTCCAAAGAAACAGCTGGCACCAGCAATAAAAGATGCAAATACTGTAATATCAAATATAAGCACCAACTCACTGCAAGAAACAAACCAACTAATGTACAGCATTGCTGCAGTTATAACTGAATACCTGGGATGCAGAATCAATAAAAAGCTGAACAGTGCACCACCAAAATGGAAGATCAGGTTATAAAATAAGATCAGCGTGCTAAGATCAGATGTAAGCAAGCTAGAACAGATGGGGGGGAAAGTTTAAAAAAAGAAGATCAAAGAATACTTTATCAAGACATATCACCTAGAAATAAGGAAGATCAAGAAAGGACAGGAAATAATAAAGGAACAAATAACAGCTATAGTCAAGAAGATCAGCAGATACAAAGCTCAAATTGCACACTATAGTTAATTTCTTATCCTGAAATCTCCAATTTCAGTCGAATCAGAAATGCTTCTACCAATCAATCAATGGAGTGGCTGCAACAAATCAATCAACACTTGACAAAGAAAAAACAACAGCTCTGGGTGCAGCTATGGTTCAACTTAAAGAAATACAACAAGAATGCAACTTGGGATAAAGGAGGTGGGTAAGGAAAAAAGGTGACATTAAATAACTTAACAAGAGAAATGGTAGAGACATGAGTGTAGAAGATCAAGAATTGGTCAACACTAGATGAAGATCAACTGCCAGGTTTTTGGTTGAAACATCTGACTCGTCTACACACACTCGGTGCCAAACAGTTAACAACATACTGCAAAGAGGTGAAATTGAAGATTGGTTAACTTGAACACCATCAGCATTGACAAAATCCCCATCAGTCAATTGCAAAAGACAGCTTTACTTGATACAGCTTACATCCTGTGACAATAACTTTAACACTATCAAGCAGCAACATCTCCTTCTCCCAGTTCCTTGGGAAGGACTCAATAGGTAGATAAAAACACCACATCCAGTCTAAACATCTGGCTGACTGTGGGACCAAACATAATTATTCAATTCCATTATAATTTCAAAGCATGATTTATTTTTGGAGAGGGGGGGTGAGTTGGCCCCTGAGTTAAAATCACACGCACAGCCACAATTACAGTTATGGCCATCTATCCTGTGATCCTTAAAGCAACTATCCAGTATTGCTTTATATTCCCAGTTTTACAAGGAGAGGGACACATTTAAGATGATCTGCCTTACTTTGGATACATAGGACTGAATTGAACTGAGAAAAACTGTGGTTGCAGTTCATAGATCACACTGTTAAAGCTTCATAAAATTCATAAGCACAAAGACAAGATTAGGGACATCCAGTGCTGACCCTAATATAGGTACGCCCTGACCCAAAAGAAATCATAATTGCATTCTTTTATCCTGTAAGCATGAGACATGGATATCCTTGCAAGGAAAAGCATCAATGGCTTCACAATAACTATTCATGAACCTTTATTAGTTCAGCCACCACAGGAAATTAGAAGAAGGACATCCTGTACTTTTGCAGTAGTTTTTAACTCAGTATAGCCAATGTATTACAGCAGCCTGTGAACAGACTCCAGAGATGTCTGCTGAAAACCAAGACACATATATTTGGAAAAAAATTCCATTGGCCTCAGTAAAAATTATATCTGTGAAAATATGCATATAATCAAGCCTGTCAATCCCACTCATAACCTCTGATCATGGTTATTGAATGTGTGCTTTCATTGTACTCATGCAAATGTAATATATACCTTTCTCCCCAATGTTTCTGCAATTGATAAAGCTGAATTGTTGCTTTGTGCTAAATTCATAGGATAACAAATGTTCACAGCCCAAACTGGATTATACAGAACTGTTTTTTACGTCACCTGCTGTCTTGCAAACCTTTTTTTATTCGAAGTAGGCATTTGACAATCCTGAAACTGTTTATTGGAGTGGCAGACAATAATATAAAGCAAATTCCTAGTTGTGCTATTAATTCACTGGCGTCTAGAATATATACAACACAGATATGTTTTCCATTTGAACTGAGATTTGGAAATTAATGTGGAAATGCTGTCCATCTTCACAGATTGAATGAAACTTTGATTTAAAAATAATAAAAAGCACCTTTTCATTGTCTGTGCAACCACCAACTTTATCTCTCAGGGTTTGTGGTTCAGGGAAGAGTTTGCTGTGAACTGCAAGACATGATTTTGTGTACCTACTGCCTTTCATGAAGGCAAACAAAAGAAATAGAAGACTTATGTCCGTGAGTTTTCACTCAGGTCCGCTGTCAACAGGGGGTGCATGCTGCCTCCTGATTGGCTACCTGTTTGACAGCTCACTATATAAGGAGCTGTCAAACAGGACTCGTTGCCGTCAGCTGAGAGCGCGCATGTTAGCTGTCGCGCATTGGCAACCTGTTAGCTATTGTATTAAATAAAAGAGCTGTTAGTTCAGAAGCCTGGTTCGCCTCAGTCATTGACCCACTGTTCCGGGGATGGAACACTGGCGACGAGGATGGGATCTTTGCACTGAGGCACCAAGGCAAGAGCTGAGTCACTAAGAGCTGATTGTCGCTAGCTGAGGCACAAAACCACCTCAGAATGGCTTCTATGACTACGTTAGCAGGTTTTAATTGTGCCACGGAGATGTGGGAGTCATATATCAACCATTTTGAATGTTTCCTGATGGCCAACGATTACACGGGACTGTTTAGCAGCAGGAAGATGGCGTGTTTCCTTAATTTATGTGGCACTGAGATGTTTAATATAGCCAGCACGCTCCTTGCCCCTCAGGCAGTGCACGAAGTTTCCTGGGACATTTCAATGTCCAAGCTGAAGAGTCACTATGCGCCTGCCCCATCCAGAGTAGCCCGCCGTCATGCGTTCCACCATCATTATCAATAAGAGACCGAATCTATTAACGATTATGTGGCTGTCCTCAGGGCAGCCGCCCTGTACTGTGAGTTTCATGATCTTGACAAAGTTTTGTTAGACCAGATTGTCTCCGGAGTCAAGGATTTACACATACAGCGCCGCCTCCTGGCGAAAGCAGATCTGACACTCAAGTCTGCCCTTGATGAGGCCAGGACTATGGAGCTGTCCAATCAATCCACAGAAGAAATGCAGATCAGAAGTCTTCCGCCAGCAGCTGGCAAGCCCGCCAGTGTCCATTATGAGGAAGCTAGCCCTGAAAACGCCATGGATGATGACATTGAGGTGCACCAGCTGAAGCCAGGTCGAGGCAGAGGTCGGCTGGGTAAGCAAAATATGGGGCAGCCTACATGTACAGGGTGTGGAGGACGGCATCCTAGGGCCGACTGCCAGTTCAAGATCGCAACCTGTCTCAGGTGCGGTAAAAGAGGCCACATTGCTAGGGTCTGTAGGGGGTCACAGTCACAGGGCAGCCCCCCAGTGGACAGGCGCTATAGGAATAGGCAGGCCCAAGGTAGGGATAGGCAGAGAGAAGACTGTTTCACAGTATGGAATGATCCGATAGAAACAGAGGTAGATCAAATTGGCTATTCCCTTAAAGATAAAATATTCTTGACCGTTCACATTGAGGGAAAACCGTGTCCTATGGAAATAGACACAGGGTCATCTGTCTCTATTTTATCCTGAAGTACTGTAAAGAAATTAATGCCTAAACGGTCTAAATATTGGTTGAAACCCTGTCTATTATGGTTAAAGGATTTTCAGGGAAACCCCATTCCAGTATTGGGAAATTATAAATTCAGGGTGTCTATTAAGCAGTTCAGAGGGAGACTATCATGGATCATAGTAGATGGTCCCAGGCCCAGCTTATTGGGATTAGATTGGTTTGAGTCCTTGGGTCTGGGAATTAAAGGGATAGACCACATTAACTGCAGCCCTGAAATGGAAATGTTAGCCAAAGACTTTCCTAAAGTTTTTGATGGGGCTCTGGGGGCATGTAAGGGAACACCCATTTTGTTCAGTTTAGACCCCAGCATAGCTCCCAGATGGCTTAAGCCATGGAGAGTGCCGTTTGCACTTTGGTCAAAAGTTGACGCTGAGCTAGATAAGTTGATTGCGCAGGGAGTATTGGAGCCAATAGATCATGCGCGATGGGAGACCCCCATAGTAACACCCATCAAGGCAGATGGGTCAGTGAGAATATGCACGGACTATAAATGTTCCAGCAACTGCGCATTACAGCGTAACGCATACCTTGTCCCAGTGGTGCAGCATCTCCTGTACTCTTTAGGAACCAGGAAGGTCTTTGCAAAGCTTGACCTATCGCAAGCTTATCAACAGCTACCTGTTGATAATGAGACTGCTGAAGCCCAAACTATAATCACCCACAGGGGGGCGTTTAAGTGCAAGCGGCTTCAATTCGGAGTCAGCTGTGCGCCAGGGATTTTCCAAAGTTTAATGGAGAGGATATTGCAGGGCATACCAAGTGTCGTTCCCTATTTTGACGACGTCCTGGTATCAGCTGTCACCCATGCCGACCTGATGGGCCGTCTTTGCACCATATTGAAACGTCTCCAAGATGCTGGGCTTAAGCTTAAAAAATCAAAGTGTCATATAGCAGTGCCACAGGTGGAGTTTCTAGGATATCTTGTGGATGAGGCAGGCCTCCACCCCACTAAGGCAAAGATACAAGCAGTTCAACAGGCCCCAGCCCCGAGGAATAAAGCGGAACTGCAGTCATTCTTGGAGTTGCTAAACTTTTACAACATTTTCCTACCCCATAAGGCATCGGTGGCTGAACCCCTACACCGCCTGCTACATCGTTCTGCGAACTGGTCATGGGGTACAACTGAAGTGGCAGCTTTCTTAGCTGTTAAGAACTTATTAACTTCCACCAGAGTTCTCTGCCAATATAGTGAGGAATTGCCCTTAATACTGGCTTGTGATGCTTCCCCATATGGAATAGGAGCAGTCCTTAGCCACCAGCTACCATCAGGAACTGAAGCACCCATTACATTCTTCTCCAGAACACTGTCGCCAGCCGAACGCAATTATAGTCAGTTGGATAAGGAAGCGTTGGCTATCGTGGCCAGAATTAAACGGTTTCATGAGTATCTGTATGGACGCCATTTCTCACTTATCACCGATCACAAGCCGCTCTTAGGCATTCTGGCGGGCGACAAACAAACTCTGCAAATCTTATCTCCTCGCCTAACCCGGAGGTTGGTTTTCCTCGCTGCCTATGACTACACGTTGTTCTACAGGCCGGGAAGGCACATTGGCCATGCTGACGCTTTGAGTTGCTGTCCGCTACCTATTCCTGTGATTGATCCAGCCCCAGCCTCAAGCACGCTGCTAATTGATACCCTGCACCTTCTGGTCACTGCGGATGATGTCGCCAGGTTCACCAACCGTGACCATGTACTAACTAAGGTGTTGGACTGGGTGAAGAGGGGGTGGCCCCAAGGAGAAGTGACCCAAGTTTTGAAACCATTTCAAATACGCCAAAACGAGTTGTCCACACAGCAAGGATGCCTTTTATGGGGTAATAGAGTAGTAATCCCTGCCCCATTAAGGAAAGAGGTGTTGTCCCTTTTACATGATGGTCACCCGGGTACTGTGCGCATGAAGGCGTTGGGGCGCAGTTACGCTTGGTGGCCCAAAATGGATGATTACATAGCCAGTTGGGTGTCAAGGTGCCCCTTGTGCCAAGAATCTAGGCCCCTTCCATTAAAAGCCCCAGTGCAGAATTAGGAATGTCCAAGGTCTCCTTCGGCGCGGATCCACATTGATCTCGCGGGACCACTTAAGGGGCAGATGTTTTTAATTGTGGTTGATGCGTTTTCTAAGTGGGTTGAGGTGGTCCAAATGCCCACGATGACATCAGACGCTGTGATCAAGGCACTTAGGAAACTATTTGCGTCCCATGGTCTACCTGACCTGATAGTTTCGGATAATGGGCCACAATTTACGGCCGCCCCTTTTGCTAAATTTTTACAAAGCCTGGGCATTCGACACGCTTTTGTGGCCCCGTTCCACCCTCAGGGGAATGGATTGGCTGAAAGGGCCGTTAGATCCGCCAAGGAAGCGTTAAGTAGGTTAGGCATGGGGGATTGGTCGGCCAAGATAGACAAGTATTTGTTAATTCAGCACGCGACACCTTGCCCCACTACCAATATGAGTCCGGCCGAACTACTGATGGGACGCAGGCTTAGAACCCCGTTGGACCGTTTACACCCGGAGTACGCCCCGAAGACACCCCTAGATTCAACCGGGGAGTTAAGGGGGTTTAGTGTGGGAGCTGAAGTCTATGCCAGGAATTATGCTGGCAGTCCTTTGTGGTTACCTGGGAAAGTGGCAAAAGCCACAGGGCCTTTTTCGTATATAATTAAACTAAACGATGGTCGGGTTTGGAGATGCCACCTGAACCAACTTCGGGCGCGGTGGACTAGTTCTGGCGACCCCCCTAGTACAAGTCCTGACAGCCCCGCGCCTACCACCTCCGTGCTGTCTGAACCGCTGGCTGACTTCAACTATGACAGTGAGGAGCAAGCAGAGAACTTACCAGTAGTTCCGGTGACCGGTCCAGCGACGGAGGTGGCGCAGCTTCCAGATAAAGGGGATCAAAGTCCACAGCCCCAACCTCGCTGTTCGCCCACGGAAGGCATACTGATACGATCAGAGCGAGTGCAACATCACCCCACCTATTTAGCGGATTACGCATGCGCCAGCTAGGTGGGAAGGAGTGTTATGTCCGTGAGTTTTCACTCAGGTCCGCTATCAACAGGGGGCGCATGCTATCTCCTGATTGGCTACCTGTTTGACAGCTCACTATATAAGGAGCTGTCAAACAGGACTCGTTGTTGCCGTCAGCTGAGAGAGCGCGTGTTAGCTGTCGCGCATTGGCAACCTGTTAGCTATTGTATTAAATAAAAGAGCTGTTAGTTCAGAAGCCTGGTTCGCCTCAGTCATTGACCCACCGTTCCGGGGACGGAACAAAGAAAGACAAACAAAAGAAATAGAAGATCATCCCTTCCAGCTGCATTTTAAGTTCAATTAAGAAAGCTCCTGTCAAAAGAGTGTAGCAATTCTATTGTATGCTGGCATTCTGATGGGGGGGTGGGAATAGACATGCCTACCAACTCCTCTCCCAAACGCCTGTTCAAATTGAGCAGCACAGTTTTTAGACTTGAAAAACTTCTGCTGACATTCTTTTGAGTATGACTAGACCTCTTTGCATGATCCAGAACACTGAGGAATCGATGGAAGCTTCTATTCACTTAAAAGCTAATGCAGATTGGCCAAGATTAGGTAACCTGTTGCTTCTCACTTGTTTTGGCTTGCAATTCGCACAATCACTTGCATTTGGTTATGTCCATGAGGCCAGTGGGAAATGAGTCCTAATGTCTGGATGGTACCTATCTCTGACATAGCAATTGGCTATAGATCTTTCTTTTCTCAAGACAAGAAGAATGAGAATGTAGAAGGTGGGATTAGCATACAGTGGAGATTCTCTCTCTCTCTCTCTCTCTCTCTCTCTCCTCTCTCCTCTCTCCTCTCTTAAATCTCTTCTTACTATTCACTACATATGAATAGAACTTTTATCATTTTTTTTAGGGAAAATGGAGTCCAGTTTTCAAAGATTTTAAAGCCATTATTCTTTGCAAGTGGAGTTATTGGAGGATCTATAAAACTTCTGCTTGGAGCCAATGGGCATATCTTTTACCTACAAGTACATCATGGAAATGTTGCAGCACATCCTGTTACCAATTCAGGACACAAGACCACGAAGGGTTGGAGAACACAGGAGACCACCATAGTCCTGATTTTCACTGGAGGTCATCCAACTAAGCAACTAAAAGATGAATGCTTTTTCTCATCTGTAGAAAAGTTGGATGGCGGGGGGGGGGGGGAGGCGATTCAGATGTTTTATCAGATCTTTTTCAATGGATAGAAATCATGTAGTTAACTAACATTATTAATAATCTTTCAGGCTAAATACAACTATATTATAAAGGTGAAGCATGACTTTTGATAATCAAGCATGCAATGATTAAATAAGGTTAATCCTCATTTTATATGCTAATAGGATATTTATAATCTCAACTGCCTATCCAATTTAGCTGTTTTATTCTCTGTTGTTAAGAAAGTATCTCTTATTAGTGGAAGAGGATATCTTTACATTACATTACAGATGCTACTTTAATTGGGCTCAAGAGTATTGCATGTAATTAGTCTACTTCTTTAATATTTCATCTATAATTACATGATTAACAGTGTGCTTAAATTTCATAAAGCTGCCAGCTTTTAGAGGAGTTGTCCTCCCCTCTACATATGCACACATATGGGGGGGGGAGGGGATTGACTTTTGAAATGCAAGTATACAATTTACATACAGAAATGTAGATATGAAATTGGCAATGTCTTTCTAAGATAATTTTAGGATTAAACTCTTGCTATAGTCATATGCCCTGGTCTAATTGTCTTCCCCCACATGCAGTAGCTATATGCAGTCACCCAAAAACAGTGCAATCCTAAAGTTATTCATACCAAATGTACCATATTATTCTATAGGGCATGGGCCCAGGAATATGGAGGTAATGTTACATCTGAAGCAGCGGTAGGTTGCTCCTGGTTCGGCCCGGTTCTTAGAGCCGGTAGGGGCGGCAGCAGGAGGCTCCGCCCACCCACCCAGAACACTTCTGCACATGTGCAGAAGCGCCCTGCGTACGCATGAGTGCGCACGCGAACCGGTAGTAAAGGGTTTTAGAACCCACTACTGATCTGAAGGTTATAGACCTATTCTACTTTAAAGGTAAGCTCCATTGAAATCAAGAGGCTTCTGACCATTTATAAAATTGTAATTGAAATCTCTCTCCCTCTCCCTCTCCCTCTCCCTCTCCCTCTCCCTCTCCCTCTCCCTCTCCCTCTCCCTCTCCCTCTGCAAACATCCAGATTTACACACTGTCTCTTCTTTGTTCCTGTGCTCTGGAAAAGGCTGGTTTTGCACTGTACATTATATTAAGACATGGTGTAATTTGTTTAGTCATGGCTTAGCTGTTTTACAACACATTCAATTTTAGATAATTCAATGAATCAACAACCAACTGTTGATAATTAAGTGAACCTTGGTTAGGCATGCCATGGATTAGCACAATGAGCAAATCCCATCACTGTAGGTTTTGCAGTTGAAATCAGCTGATTTTTCAGTTTCAGATGACGCAGACCAGGAATGCTCCATCACACCTGGTTGGATATTTAAAGCAGTTGGTGGAAAATCACAATGCAACTTGATAATTTATTCTACTGCAGAAATTCCCATTTAAGCAAGCAGACAAAGTATTTCAAAAAAGAGAATATAGTTTGATCCTGGAACAAATGGCTTCATTGCACAAATCTATGGAATGTAGAGAGCATGGGAGACAGTTGGTATCTACAGTGGTGAGACTGGAATAAATAGATACACAATAAAGACAAAAAAAATGCAACAAATGTATCTGACATATCTGTACAGTGCATCATATTTTTTTACCATTACAAATCAGTTGTATAATTATCTAAAAGGACCACATCATGGTTTTTGGACAAACACAATTCACCTGAATCACACACACAAAGAAGGAATGTAGTTATTGATATAATTGTATCAAGTTGAATGCAATTTCAAATCATAACCAGCCAACATATTAATAAAATAAAATTATGGACATTATATTTTAAAAAGTATTTGTTAATTACAAATTCCAATTTTAAATCAGAAGAGGTAAATGAAAAATTTGACTGGAGGGCACAAAGGGAAAAAAGAAAAAAGCACTTATAAATGGGTCTGAAACAGAAATAGAGGCATCCCTTTGTATGGCTGATGCAAGACTCAGGAATATGACATTACAATTTTTGCTTCCAGTACAAGCAAGCCATGGATGCAAGTGAACCCAACAGCCTGGGATAGCTCTGAAAGGATCAATAGATCGTTTAAGGCAAAGGTTGAAAAGTCAGAGTCAGACTTACTTTGCTGGGGGAAAAAAGATTGATAGAAAGCTGGATAATAGTTATGGTCACGAAGTAAGCTGAATTAATATTATGTCAATAATGAAACTGTAAGGGGAGGGAAATCAATTTCAATGTCCCTAATATTTGTTCTATTATAGATGCTTACAAGACAATGTTCTCCAAACTACAACATGCATGATGGCAGTAGTCCCGATCCTGTTGCTAGTAGCTGCTGTTGGATCTGGTCAGCTGGGAAGATGGAATTGGGGATAAGTAGCCCTGCAAATAACCTTACATTATGTCTGCAAATAACCTGGCTCTGTGCCATGTAGGGCTTAACAGGTATCCACCAGAACTTGAAACTCTACCTAGAAGTCTATGGAAACCAGTGCAGTTTCAAATCATGGGTGTATTAAGGTGTACCCAAACTGCCTGAGCTGTTTTGTAGCCGACTCAATCAATCTAATGCTCTTTAAGGGCAGCCTTATGTACAGTAGATCCCATTGCAGTAGTTCAACCTTGACAATATTGAGACCAGACTTCCTGTTCCAGAGATATAATTGATACATAAAATGAAGCTGTGTGAAGGCCCACTGGCCAAAGCTGCTACCTGGTCAACACAAAGGAGTCGTGAATCCAGCTTTGTGTACCACTATGGAGAAACACAATCCCAATCAAGGTAAAAAATAGAACATCCCAAGACCCTTGCTAGGATTGAGTTGATTGTCACTACAAAGTTGTATGCAACCTCTGGAAATTCTAAGATACTGCTGTACTGTAATGCTTAATGTAACAGAAAGAGAACATTATTAAATGTATGTGGTGCAATTATTATTTATTTATTATGAGTGTTTTTATGCCACTCCAGCCATCTGACTCTAAGTGATTTGCAATCAACTGCATGCAAATATGCAACAATATAGTAAATGTCTATGGAGATTCTCAGTCATCCAGGTCATAGTTGTCCCAAAGGTGTTTTTTTCAAGAGGCAACTGGACTTTCTGTTCTTTTCTTTGAAGATGTTTCACTTCTCATCCAAGAAGCTTCTTCAGCTCTGACTGATTCCCCACCATCCAGTCAGAGCTGAAGAAGCTTCTTGGATGAGAAGCGAAACATCTTCAAAAGAAAAAAACAAGAAATCCAGTTGCCTCTTGAAAAAAGCACCTTTGGGACAACAATATAGTACTTTTAAGAACTCAAACATCAGTATATAGAAAAATAAACACAACTAGTATAATATTAAAGTAATAAAACTATTCAGATCACTGAGGACAACATTAGAATTTAGAATTATTTACAAGAAAGAATTTAATTTTTATATGTAATTTACTACTAAATGTCTACTTTTTATTCATCCAGAAACATTGAGGGTGTATCAGGAATAGCAGAATTACAATACTGGATTGTCTACCATACTGGGTCTTCCCCTCTCCTGCTCTCATGCAGTTCATCCCAGTCAGCAATTTTTTCGAAGCTCACAGAAAAAAAAATCACTACATCGCATCGCTATAAACAGCATGTCTATTGGATATTACATGTATATTTCACAATTTGTCTCCAATTTCAAAATCTATAAGCACATCTAAACCAGCAAAACAATGTTGGGATGTTACTGGTACACATGTATATATCATTACATTCGGTAATTTCTAAACATATTACAAACTATACACATGTATACGGCATTACTTTCAGTAATTTCTGAACATTCTATACTATAAACAACATGTCTATGGGATGTTATATGTATATTTCACAATTTGTCTCCAATTTCAAAATCTATAAGCACATCTAGACCAGTGGTGGGATTCAATTTTTTTTACCACCGGTTCTGTGGGCGTGACTTGGTGGGCGTGACTTGGTGGGTGTGGCAGGGGAAGGATACTGTAAAATCTCCATTCCCACCCCACTCCAGGGGAAGGTTAATGCAAAATCCCCATTTCCTCCAGATCAGCTGGGACTCGGGAGGCAGAGAATAGATGGGGGCGGTGCCAGTCAGAGGTGGTATTTACCAGTTCTCCTAAATACTCAAAATTTCCGCTACTGGTTCTCCGAACTACTTAAAATTTCCGCTACCAGTTCTCCAGAACTGGTCAGAACCTGCTGAAACCCACCTCTGATCTAGACACCTTACACAGGCATTGAATATCATATCTGAAATCTCCATTTTCTACTGTACACTTGATGCTTCGCAGTTGAAAATAAGGGAAAATCGTTGTCACCATTTGGGCAACTCTGTATTGAAACAAAATAATATTGAATATAAACTATTGACAGGGATTCAATGGCTATGCATGCAGGGGCATGCAAGATTCATTTTACAAGCCTAGATTACTTGGTATATGCAATGGAAAATGTTAAGCAGAAGAGGAGATAGTGAAGGATACAATGATTAGATGGGCAAAAAATTTTGAACGCACTATCGAATTAGAAAAATGGGAAAAAATTTGGTCAATTAATTGGAAACTCACAATGTCGGTGGCGTACAAGGAAAACCAGTATAAGATGTTCTATAGATGGCACTTGCCACCTGTAAGAATTGCAAAGATGTTTCCAAATTCATCATCACTCTGTTGGAAATGTAAAAAGGAAAGAGGCACTTATTACCATCTTTGGTGGACTTGTTTAAAAGCAAAAAAATATTGGAATAAGGTAGGAACCTGGCTGAAAGAAATAATAAAGGAAGACATTGACAGAAAACCGGAGTTATTTTTATTAGGGATAATCGATAAAAAGTATAAAAAGGAAATACAATATCTCATCATACATATCATTACAGCAGCAAGAATTATATACATGCAATTTTGGAAAAGTGGGGAAACACCTAAAGACAAGCATATAATAAAGATATTAGATTGTGCCAAAATGGACAAGCTAACAAAGGAAATAAAAGAAAAAGAGGAAACTGAATATTACATAGTTTGGAACAAATTTTATGAATGGTTGAAAGAGAGAAAGAATAAGTAAAAAATGATGTATAATTGCTATTTCTGAATTAATTATGATAGAACCCGTTCATTTAAACTAATGTTGTATAGAAGATGTAACAATATTGTATATTTTAATGTAAACAAATAAGGAAAGAAGGAATGACCAAGTAAACAAATGGGAATGTAAATATATCTACTTATGGATAACATAAACACTGATACGATCTGATGAACGCTTACTGTATATAGGGGGATAGAACACCCCTAATTGCTTGTTTTGTGTTTGTATTGTTGTGTGTTTTATTTTTATGTTTATTTAATAATATAAAATTTTTTTTTAAAATATAATTGTCCATGTGAGAAGCAATCCGTGTGTAGATGTAAACCGCACAATTCTAAAGATTGGCCTTGAGCTTTGTTGATGGTGATTGCAAACGCCAATCGAATTGGGAATTGCAATCTCTTAAATTGAAATGGCATATCCGTTGGTTCTTGGGCGCAAGAATAGCTCGTTCACTCAGCCAATCGTGATTCTTATAATTGGTTTGAATATTGGAAAATACTTTTTCAACCAATTCTTCTTTTGACGTCACTAAATTGCAGAAGTTATGAGGCAATGAAATTCGTCCTGAGGTCAGATCAACCGGCACCTTTCCGTCCCCAATTTAAAGCAATTGATGTGAGAATATCTCAGCTGATCGATCGTTTTGCAGCTGGAGACGCATATTTGTAGTTAATTTTAACGTCTTTACGTGTCGCCACAATCTAATTAGGAACGTTTTAGCAGTTCCTCCTGGCGCATCTAAGAAGAAGATTTCTCCAACCCCGTTATTGACAGTTTGCATTATTTGATCGTAAATGTCTTTTTGCTGAAGCGTTAGCTTAGGAATATTTGATTGCACATATGACAAAAGATCACCCATGTTGTAATTTTGTTCAGGACGCAATTCTACATCGAACAAAGCAGCAGCAGATCGATTTGGTGATGACATTCCCAATTGACAACTTTGTTCGCGATTTCTAAGCAGAAATCTTCAATCATTATCAATGCTTCGTTGTAGAATTGTGCTGTGAAATGCATGTTCATATTTGAATTTTCCTTGTGTATTCGACGGAAAATATCTTCAGCCATGTGCGATGTATATTGGAAATGTGGAAATGATAAATG